>JAVTVY010046123.1:0-219964 GCA_036873755.1 Hanleya hanleyi
CTCACCGTCATCGTATAGGGATGTTCTACGCCACTTGGTGGACCTATAGCGGGACTTGGTGGTGTCTCTTGTCTATGCGTTAGACTCATATGTCTGAGCATATTTTCGCGACGAGAGAGTGTCTTTTGACAGAACGGACATGTACTCGACATGGTACCCGGTCAAAGGATGGATACAGACTGAGGCTAATGGTGTACAAATGACCTTATATGACCACTCACTGATTCACTCACTCACTCACTCACCGTCGTTAATGCGTCCATGCGTTAAGACGGGCGTTGGGGACGCCTCACGGGCGTTGTGCATGCCTCACTCACTCACTCACTCACTCACACTCACTGACTCACTCACTCACTCACTCACAGTCACTCAGTCACTCATTCACTCACTCACTCACTCACTCATTCACATGCGCACATACACTCACACTCACAGGTAACTATACCAAGTAGTTGTTGGAACTCGGAGCTCCGGAGCTCTTGGAAGTCGGATCTCCGGAGCTCTTGGAACTCGGAGCTCCGGAGCTCCGAAATTGGGATAGGGTTGATAGGTGTTTTCCCCTATTTTATGGGTAAAGTCCGCGTTCCGCTTTTTATATTTTCGGGGCAAAATCCTAATTTTACATGCACCCACCCCACTGACTTGATAGGCAGGTCTCATTAAACCCGAGGACCGATATTAGCCATTTTGGCTAGGGTTGATAGGTGTTTTCCACTATTTTAGGGGTAAAGTCCGTGTTCCGCTTTTATATTTTCGGGGGAAAATCCTAATTTTACATCCACCCACCCATGACTGGATGCTCCGTCACGACTGCTTTACATTGATACCTCACTCAACTCCATCGGACCACTAGGGACCCACCTAGACCCTAAAACGTCTATTTCCATACACTTTGTTTACTGCGCATGCGCAGCATGACGTCAGTTCCACGTCATACTAGTCCAGGCGGATGCCCCCTCACGTATCCTTTACAACGATACCTCACTCGACCTCATCGGACGACCAGGGGCCCAAATAGACGCCAAAATGTCCATTCCAATGCCCTTTTCCCACAATTCTCTGTCTGTGCATGCGCAGAATGTTGACAACGGCCGAGACACTAGCCCAGGTGGATACTCCTTTACGAATGCTTCACATGGATACCTCATACGACTTCATAGGACCAATAGTGGCCCACCCAGACCCCAAAACGTCTATTTCCATACCCTTTTCCCACAATTCCCTGTTTGCGCATGCGCAAACTGTTGACAACGGCCGAGACACTAGCCCAGACGGATGCCCCCTCACATAGGCTTCACATTGATACCTCATACGACTCAATAGGACCACGAGTTGCCCACCTCGACCCCAAAACATCTATTTCCATACCCTTTTCCCACAATTCCCTGTCTGCGCATGCGCAAAATGGTGACAACGCCCGAGCCACTAGTGCAGCCAGATGCCCCCTCATGTGTGCTTCACATTGATACCTCATACGACTCCATCGGCCCATTAGGGGCTCCCCTAAATCCCAAAACGTCTATTTCCATACCCTTTTCCCACAATTTCCTGTCTGCGCATGCGCAGAATGGTGACAACGCCCGAGCCACTAGTCCAGTCAGATGCCCCCTAATATAGGCTTCACATTGATACCTCATACGACTCCATCGGCCCATTAGGGGCTCCCCTAGATCACAAAAACGTCTATTTCCATACCCTTGGTCTACCGCGCATGCGCAGAATGACGCTATTCCAACCCCACACCCACAGCATCGGATGCCCCCTCACGAATGCTTCACATTGATTCCTCACTCGACCCCATCGGAACATTAGTGGCTCCCCTAGCTCCAAAACATCTATTTCCATACCCTTGGTCCACCGCGCATGCGCAGAATGACGCTATTTCAACCCCACACCCAGCCCATCAGATGCCCCTTCACTTTGATACCTCATACGACCCAATCGAACCATGCAGCGTATTTGAATTCTGGGGACTACTTTTTCTCCGCGGAGGCGACCGCATCACCGCCAGACATGACCGCATCACCGCGGAGGAATACAAGGTCAAAGGTTAACCGAACTATAGTGGTCAAAACTTGGCACACAGCCAATGCTGATACAATCCATAACATGTCAGCACATGCCTTGAGCTGGTGGCGCCCCCTGTCGGATTCTTTAGGGAAATCACGAGTTACCCCTCAAGTTTAAGTGCAAAGAGGTCAATACGACCTTTTTTCACGGGACAATGCTACTGTCCCCCACTGACTGCCAAGTAACCTGTTGATTGGTTATGTATTGTAAAGGTGGCTAGCCTAACCAGGAAAACGCCTGATCGAGTTAATTGTTCGACTTGCTCACAATACTTGTACCAACGGATTAAATAAAATATTATCTATCTTTCTATCTATCTGGTTTCCGGTCCTATATTCTTCTCTTTACCTCAGCTAATTATATAATTATCTGAAACATATATCATTGATTTTCATGGGTTGAAACATTTGCTCGCTGTACAGTATGCCTGACTGGTTGATTATCCTTGAATTGTTAGGCTATCCAAATAGGCTGAAA
Organism: Hanleya hanleyi; assembly: GCA_036873755.1. Classification (NCBI taxonomy): domain Eukaryota; kingdom Metazoa; phylum Mollusca; class Polyplacophora; order Lepidopleurida; family Hanleyidae; genus Hanleya; species Hanleya hanleyi. The sequence goes on from JAVTVY010046123.1 coordinate 2,548, forward strand.
ATGATGAACTACAAAGTTACAGAGTTTCATCTCTCAATTTATTGTCATTCCGAAGATAGGGTAGAATATTTGATGGGGGGGGGGCATAATACCTTATTTAATTACTGAACTATGTGTTGATGCTACCAGGATGGTTCAAATATATGGGTATAATTGACACTATAAGCTAACTTTTAAGCTAACCAAATGTAATGCATGAACCATTTCCACACCACATATTTTTTATGCAGACCAAAATGTCGTCTAAGATTGACTTAGCCATAAGATGATACTAATACTAACTCTGCCTCCCTATTTACTTTTAGATATCTGTAGAGCCATTTCAATTTGTTCCAATATCTCAGCAGAAAATTCATATATAATTTTCAACCTGTGCTAAGCCATACACATGGAGATGATAGATGAAAAGCAAAGCAGTAATATCATGAACATACCTTGTTTGATTATTAAAGCAGTTATGTGGTGAATGTCCCAAAATCTCTGATAATACGGTACAGCTAAACCAATTCGTAAACAGCTCCACATCAGTCAGCAACAGCAACCTATTCACGACTTTGAATGAACCCTAAACGACAAAACATGGAAAGAGAAAGTCAGTCATCCTAGATCTCAACCTAAATACAATCAACCCACAACTATAGGTGATATTATTAATCCAACATATATGTTAGGAACCATAGATAATCTCACAAGCTCGCTTATACAACATTTGCATTACCACGGGTACCTATTGAATCTGGCCGCTCCGTTATTTATCATTCTGGACTAATAACATTTCTTCAGAAAACATGTATCAGACAAGAAGATTCATTTGAATATCACATTTTGGACGCCTTTGGTTTAATTTGAGACATCACTCTTACCGAACTTATACCGAACCACATTATACATGTAGCTTAATATTTCAGGTCAATCCAGATAAAATATGACAGGATTAGCTTTCCTTGATTCTGGCGGTCATTTCTGGACACGTTAGGCGATCCGCCTATCTCAGGATACCTCGATGAGATGACAAATATACAGAATATGAAGCCGAGATACATCAGATTTTACACCGGTCATACCGAGCGTAAAATTGCTGTGGGTTTCTTTGTGTTAAATCTTATAACGCACTGAAAGTCAGACATCAAAATGTTCCCTGTCCCATGGAGAATCCGACCATAACATTGGTGACATGGTTTACATAGTTTTGGCGGTCATCTTGGATTCTAAATATTAGATCCAAAGAACATTTTAGTGTAAAGAATAAACTCACAGAACCAAGCAAAATCAACAATACAGACAAACAGCTAATTTCTGCTACAAATGAGGAGATCCAATATATGTAAAGTTTGGTGATAATTTTGGTGAACCAATTTACGTTATTTTAACAGCCATTTTAGATTTTGGCTGATATCTTGGATTGTATATGCCGTTAAAGCTCTAACGAGTATTTTAGTTCACGAAATCAACTTTCTGAATCCTGCATATCAGAGACAGAAAACTAATTTCTGCAAAAAAATAGAAGCTGAGGAACATCTGGTTTACATGGTTTGGGTGGCCATCTTGGATTCTATATAGTACCGAAGCTCCAAGGTCATTGTTGTGTACAGAATTAACACCCGAAACCTGCAACCCCCAAAATAGATACCAAAAGCTAATTTCTGTTTAGAGGCTAATGAATCTAAAACGTATTCTGATGCACAAAATCAAGTTTCTTGGTCCAGCAAACCCCATACTAGACACACAAATCGAATTTCTGTGAAAAATAGAAGAACCAATTTACGTGATTTTGAACGTCATTTTGTATTTGGCGGCCATCTAGGATTTGAAGCAAAATTCAGGGTTGTGCAAAGGTAAATTTCTATGAGCATATGTATAAGATGGTAAAATCAACAGAAACCTTTGACAAGAAAAAGAGATTTTCTCCAGCTGGGACCTGTCTATAGGCAGCGCGGGCGGTGCTTTTCGAAAATTTTGAAAAAGTACTTCATAACCGAACAAAGTTGAAGTTTCCATTATCCTGAAGTTAAACAGGCATTTGCAAACAAAAGACAATACTGGTAGAACGCTTTCGGGGTCATTTTGGGAAAACACACCCTATCGTTCATTCCCCGTTAGTCAGGGCTGTTAGGGATTTTTGGGTTCACATTCTTCCAAAAGCACCAAATTTGGCCCAAAAAGGTCGCCCATACCATACTATTTCGATTTTTGACGGGCGCCAAGACGGGCGCCCCCTGGGGCCACCATGTTGGCGAAATTCAATATGGTCGCCACCCGGTTAGATGTCAATCGTAGTTAAATAACTAAAAGGGCTATAAATATAAATAATAGCAATTTTTAGTGGTTTTGGGGGTCGAGGAATCTGATTGTGATCTTATTTCAACGATTTGAGGTCAAGGTCACCCTTCAAGGTCACCATAAAGGTCATTTTGGGGACATTTGGGGGCCATTATCAGTGGTTTTGGGGCAAGATATATAAACTGCCTCATTCTATTGGTTTCCGGGGTTGAGTAACCCGAATCGGGCTTTATTTTGGCAATTCGGGGCAATATTTCATTTGGAAGTCGCGATAGAGGTCATCCGAACCAGAGGGCAGTTGTAGGTAAAACATCAAAAGAATTACAAATAATACCATAAGGGTTTGTGGCATTCGGAGAATCCGATTCTGATCTTATTGTAAAGATTTGAGTTCACCCCATTTTGGGGTCAAATTTCAAAGATCAACAGTTACCCTGAGAAAAATCGAACGAAGATTATTCAGGAACAAGTTTCATTAAAATACTTCGGAGATGACATCTGCTGACAAAATGCTATAACTATGCCGCTATGCCGCTGTGTGTATTTATATGTTCGAAATACAATACAAAGACCGCTTTAGCAACAATATACCAATGATTATTAACACCTATACCTTCTGGCTTGCGATCTCAAGAAACTGTGGAGTCGGGTCGCACCCAGTAAGGCCGTGGAAGAGGGGTAGCGCCAAGGATTTTGACGGACCGAGATCGGAACAAATGGTATGGACTGGAATGTCACAATATTTTTTTTCCAATACCGAAGTCCACCAAGAGTTCCGATAGACGATGGGTCTCCAAAGACCGGACATCGCCGTCCATCGTGCGAACATAGGCTGTTGTATGACCCTCCTCCGTGGCATGTACTAGATGCAGGAGGACCCTGGTGTCCGCCTCTGAATGGTTGCACGGTTGAAGCATTGTGACGTCACAACGCCTGTTGAAGAACGGGTACTCAGGGGGAGCGTTCCGCCCATGTCAGCCTTGAAGATCTGTGTTCTGATGAATGAGAACAACTCTTTTTTGTTCTCATGTTTTTAAAAAGCCGCTGATCCATTCATACATCGGGATTTTAGGGGTACAGGAAAATGTATTGTGGCATTCCAGTCCAAACCACCCCTCTTTCACAGCTTAACGGTGTGCAAGACGACTTCATAGTTTCTTGGATGTGGTAAAAAGACCGCCTGGACAGTCTGTATAAGCATATCGGACCTCACCGACACACCAGTGGCTCTCACACACGATCCTGACACCCTCGAGTCCGTGCATATGGAGCTTATAGAACGCTTCATCGTACTAATGTACAGCAAGGGATGTGGTGCAGCCGGTGTCAATGAGGCCAAGCATCACCTCTTCACCACTGCAACCAGATCGCTGGAAAACATCCCACCTTCCAAGCCGCGCTGTTGCAGCATGTGAAGCGAGCGCTATACTGCAAGCGAGTTTCTACTGGAGTCAGGTCACTTCACTCAAGCAGGAAATCCCTGACTTCAGTGAGTGGAGTGGCACAAATATGGCACCAGTACAAGGTAACCGCTATGGATTACTCTCAGCGACACTTCTATGGCATATGCCATTCTCATGCAATGCGGCTGACTCAAGGCATGCGCGGGAAGGTGCAAATGTAACTGTGCCGATGTCCGATAGACGACCATCTGCAAATGCGAAGGCGGGTGCGTTAATAACGATGGCGGTGATGACAAGTATTACTTATTGCTGGCATCATAGAGCGCAAGCCAGAAGGCATAGGTAGTAAAAGTAATCATTGGTATAGTTTTGCTAAAGCGGTCTTTGTGTTGTATTTCGAACATTTAAATGCATATATCGGCATAGTTATAGCATTTTGTCAGCAGATTTTATCTCCGAAGTATTTTAATAACATTTGCTCCTGAATAATCTTGTTTCGATTGTTTTTAGCAGCAACTGTTGAGCTTTGACCTTTAATTCCCAAATGAGGTGACCATGACCTCAAATCGTCAAAATAAGGTAAGAATCTAATTCTCCGATGCCACAAGCCCTATGATATTATTTGTGGTTCTAGCTCTTTTGGTGTTTCCTATAATTGACCTCTGGTTGATCTCTGGTTCAGGTGAACTCTTATCGTGAACCTCACGTACAATATTGCCTCAAATCGTCAAAATATGGCCAGATTCGGGTTACTCAACCCCGAAAATCGGTAAAATGAGGCAGTTTGTATATCTCGACTAAAACCACTAAAACTGAGAAATTCGACCCCAGAATGACCTTCAGGGTGATCTTGACCTCAAATCGTTGAAATAAGATCAGAATCAGATTCCCCGACACCGAAAACTACTAAAAAGTTGTATTATTCATGATTCTAGCCATTTTGTTTTTTTTTAAAGACGATGGAACTCTAACTCTAACTCTAATAAAAGGTATTGTATGGGCGACATAGGAGCCAAATTTGGTGCTTTTAGAAGAATCTGAACCAAACAGTCCCTTTTACGCCCTAACATCCCGGACTACGTCCTTTCGAGAGATATTCATGCAGGCACTTATTTTCAAGAGAATATTATCTTACTACTAAAATACACAGTCAGAACCCACACGAAGTTCTATCTCGAGACATGACATTGTCTTACCAAGTTTTCAGCAATGATGTCTTCCAAAATCCTGATCCGCTGGAGAATGATGATTTAACGTCTCACCCTTCTCTTTATAGCCAGACAGGAGACATCCGAATCTCGGGCGTAAACGATGACTGTTGGGCATTCGTCAACTTCCTCTCTGTGCTTATTCACTTTCTTCCTTGTTCACGTTACCGATTCATAATACGTCTGTCCTATACAGAACCACATTATCCATATCGAGAATGAGCCAGGAGTTGTTGTTTGTTATATTCTAGGAAGCTCCACGCACACTCCGAACTGAACCCATATTAGGATATCAGAAACATCCCATCAGGATATTATCGATTCGGCTTCTCTAGAGCCAGTTCACATTGTTTTCAGAATGAAGTTTAAAATGGCGACCTCGAGCGATCATCGGAGATTTGCGTTTATTATTCGACATTTTTTTTTCTTCTAATTTGGGTATCTTTTTAACTCAACCTATTGTTTTTACAACTTAGATCTTTCTCTCAAAACTGTGTCAGTCATCATCATGAGCATGAGTATTATCTTGGGATTTTGAAAATGGCGGTCTTGATGAGGTCTTTAAAGCCAATACTTCTTAGCCCGATAGACAGTTTTGTCAAACTTGATTCTTACTACTTCATCGCTTTTTATAAATATATTCGTTTAAGTTTCCCAGAGAAGTATCAATGGTAAATTTACAATGGTGGCATTGAGGCTTGTTCTCTTAACAACAAATCTAACTGACCTACTCGTAGACTCGAGAATACTTTCTGGGATGTAATGTAAGGCGCCTCCCTGACATACGCATGGAGTCTTACACAATCAATTCTGGCCATCTCTACTCCCCGACGAAAGGCACTGAGTAACGCAACGGGCCCATGCAGAGGGCTAGTGGCTGATATATCATTCTCAGTCCATGACCTTGTATAGGGTCACTTGGCGCATTTGGCAACTTGGAGTGTCTGTTGTGTGTACATACGTGATATCACCAGTAGTAGAAAACCCACATATCGGGTTGGACTGGGTGTATATTTGAGTCCCATGCAGGCTCGTGGCTTCCGGTTGGCGCGTAAATCATGCAATTTAAGTTTTCTCTTTAAAACGACGGTATTTCTTATATATATCCGGAAAACGATCAATCTACAAGCTATCCTCCACACGAGGATTACAACAAAGATCCAGCTATCAAATTACTGACTTTATGTTTCGTGACACTGGCAGTAAAAACAGATTTTAAGTTCAACTGTGTGTGTGTGATAAGTGACAACAACGTTTTTAAACTGGACAACGAATGAACTCTCCACACAGATGGTCTATGAATACTATCCCAATTGTTTCCCAACCACACTCAGACAACCAAGCAAAAACTCTAAGGCCAAACTGGCTGGGATTGAACACTTCGTAGACGATTTGTACGAAAAATCAGCTAAAATTAACGTTTGCCGTTTAACCGACCCCAGGATGCCCCTATGGATACGGGCTCTTTGGTTACGCTACTATGATCAACTTGGAAATTTGGACGATTTCCGCATCAACTGGGCACATGATCCAGTAGACTGGACAAAATCAATGGGATCAGACACACTGAAATCCATCTTCATAGAGATTGCCACCACTGAACCAAAGTCCGTGATATTCAAAATCCAAATCCATATCAAAACAGGAACACTCCAAGTTCAAGGGAATGAACATGTCCTATTTGAGCAAGAAGAACACCCAAAACTGAAGGAACTTGTCGATAAAATGACAGTTGAACCAAAGTTAAACACTATCCAGGGTATATGTACCGATGCACCACACCACCAGGCAGCTACATCATGTATCAGTGAGTCACCCGACAATGACCCGCTACTTGACACCAGTGATCTATACAAATTAGACAACTCTGATATCAAGGTGAATTCACCAGTTTCATCGAGAACTCCAAATGGAAGAAATAACCAAACTGGTCAAACAGTTCATACTGATGATCGCCCAATTTTGTCTGTGAACTCAATATTTTCCTCATCAAAATTATCCAGCTCAAATTGTAAACAAATGCCAGTAGTTGAGGGAAAACAACAAACAGACCAACTAACCCAACACACTGATCTATGCGCACCTGACAAGGTGATCAGTCCGGAACAGCATGTTCATGCAAACTTAATGGCTTTGATAGCGGAGGCAAACAGTTCCCACGCACGCCTTTCAGTCCAGCTGGATGCACACAACCAACTGGTCACATCGTTCAAACACATGTTGACCAATGTAGAATCATTAATATGTGATTTGGTATCCAATTTACGAGAAGGGTTACAAATCCCATCACCTGATCTTGATCAAACAAAATGTGGTTATACAAACAGTTTTGCTACTGAGATTGCAAATATCAAAGACACCACAGATATAATTCAGGCAAGTGTCAACTCTCTCCTCGATCAATCAGAGACAATCAAAAATCAACAGAGACAGGTCAGCAGACCTCCGTTCTCACCAGTAGGGACTCAAACAACCAATCGTGACAATACAACCACCATTGGAACTCAAACATAAATGGAGGACATTTCACTCAACAGTGGAACCCAAACATCAAATGCGGACAATTCAACTAATATTGGAACCCAAACATCAAATGAGGACATTTCAACCAACAGTGGAACCCAAACATCAAATGCGTTCAGTTCAACCAGCATTAGAACCCAAACATCAAATGAGGACATTTCAACTAACAGTGGAACACAAACATCAAATGAGAACAATTCAACACATAGTGGGACCCAAACATCAAATGAGGACATTTCAACCAAAAGTGGAACCCAAACATCAAATGAGGACAACTCAATCGGCATTCAAACCCAGTCATCAAATCCGAACAGTTTAACCAACATTGGAATTCAAATAAAAAATGTGGACAATTCAACGAACACAGGAACCCAAACAAATGAGGCCAATTCAACCAACTTTCCACATTCTTCATCAAAGAAACGAACAACGAAACAGGATATGCTACCCAGCAGTTCTTGTTCACCAGATTTTCTGTCACAGAAAACCATAAACCCTTCACGTGCTTATGAAACAGCACATTCCTAGACTTCTTCCTCGACGGCTGTCAATAATGGGCAAGGCACAACCCATAACCAGAATACATCATTTCACAACAGTGGAATGCACAGAAGTGATCATAACCAACGACAAAGGAACGTTTCCAGACTTCAAGGTCCCAATGTACTCATTATTGGGGATTCCAATGTGCGTTATATGGACCCACACCGCATGTATCAAGGTCGGAATACCGAAATTGTCGAACTTAAAAACAAAACCATAAGAGGTGCATCCAACTTCCAACTCTAGAAACGTGTTAATTCAAGTTGGCACAAACGACTTTGCCAGCGGACAGTCCCAAACAACAATCAAAGAAGATGTTCACGAGTTATTGGAATCCGCCTCCAGGGTATTACCGGACTCAAATGTATTTTTGTCAACACTATTCCCCCGACACATGAAAACAGAAGACAGAGATGAATCAAACAATGACCTGAAAAACATGTGCCAAAACTACAATACCACCTACATATCCACATCTAACCTACACGAAAACAGTGACACTTTCTATGATGACGAAAAACACCTGAACGATGATGGAATCCGCAAGATCGTAACACTTTACAAAGATCACTTGTATACCAATGGCACTAGTACCGGACAGGACCGTTTCCCCCAATTTCATCATCGACATGTGGATGCAGAAAGATACCACTCTAGATATGTGAACACACCAGAGAGAACCAATGATACGCCTCCAAGATGGTTCACCAACTGGCTGAACAATCAACAGAACTTCGAATCCAGCAAATCCAGCAAAAATCGCTTCCAATCGCTATCGGTGGGCATGTAAATCAGTGTGTCGAGACACCAAGTGCTGTAACTTCCAATGAAAGTGACGATGTTGCCATAGACAACTTCATAGTAGAACTCAACTAATTACACGAATTGATTACTTGATCAATTGGGACCGATTGGGGGGTGGGGGGGGGGACCACAATATATTAATTAATAAGTTGAATGTTTATGTCCCCTCTTTCTGATTCAATAAACATTAAATATAATTAATTAATTGAGAATGGAGGTGGGGAGAGGAGGATTTCAACTCAATTATCTGAATGAAGTGTTTAATAATCAATAATCAAGATGTAAATCAGTGGGTCACATGTTATAGTGTGTCATGGGTCATGTAAACCAGTGCGGTATCAGTCCTGTAAATCAGGGCATTATCAGTGTGTCATGGGTCCTCCTGTAAATGGGTCGTGTAAATCAGTACGTGCAGTATCCATCGTGTAAATCAGTGCATTTATCAGTGTAGTATGTAAATCAGTCTGTCTGGGGTAACGGGTTATAATTATATACTCCCTTATGATTCAATACAGGTACTCTAAATATAATGTTCAATTGAAAACGTGAGTGTGGGAAGTGGGGTTTCAATTTAATTAATTGAACGAAGATTAATAATCAATTATCAACGAGTAAATCAGTGTGTTATAGGTCATGTAAATCAGTGCATTATCAGTCATGTAAATCAGTACGTTACCAGTGTGTCATATAAATCAGTGTATCATGGGTCTTATGATTCGATTATACATATAAAATATAATGCTTAATTGGGAATGTGGTTGAGTGAGGGGAGGATTTCCTATTCAATTAATTAATTAATTAAATGAACATGGGATGTGATCAATATGCCTTTAAGAATCAATGTAATCATTAAGACGACTATAGTATTGTGATTTTCATGCCTTGAAAGGCGATTTTTTATTACTAAATGATGACCTTGAAAATAAATCAATTTTTAGTATTAAATGATGACCTCGAAAATAAGTTCAACCATCAATATCATAATCTAATTACGTCTTTGTGCAAATTCACAATTGAATTAATTGCAGTGTTCACTAGTACACTACTATATATCCGTAAGTTCAACCGTATTTCCTTATTATTATACATGTATACGAATATAACTAAACATATTATTGATACAATTGCATAGCATTTATATATATAAACGACAACAAACTTCATTTGCTATATATTCATCATTGTATAGGTTGCAACCAACTAAACATCAAATTATTCCCATCGTTTTCCGGATGTATGTATAGATACTTCGTAATCTAGTAAATAGTACCAATGAAGAAGCCTATTAAGTTTAGTAATATGATAGCATTCCTGTCTTGGAACATTGAAGGTGCAAACAACCTTAACAACATAGAGATAAGAAATGCAATTAATAGTTATGATTTCATCACTTTACAAGAAACGTGGGCTACTGATGAGGCCTTAAGCCAATTAAAATTTCCAGGATATCATATGAAAAGTAGTCCAAGGTGTAAACATGCTAATACTGGCAGGGGATCTGGTGGTCTCCTTTTCCTCTACCGTGACAAATTTGAGCCACATATAGAGCTTATACCTACAACTAATTCATACACACTCTGGCTTAGAATAGATGGCCCTAACCTTGGCTGGACAAGAGACTTATATGTCTGCTCAGTTAATATTCCACCTCATCATTCTGACTACCTTGATACACAATTTATGGACCTTGAATCTGAAATTGCAGATTATTCAAATAAAGGAGACATTTTGCTATTAGGAGATTTTATCTCGAGGACTGGCTCACCAAACGGACCTTTACAAGACTTCATACAAAATGACTGTGATAGCTTCATACCCCTACCCGATACTTACAACATTGACAGTCACATAAACACAAGACAATCTCAAGACATACACAAAAACACTAACGGTACCAAGTTATTAGATATGTGCATTGGAACACAGCTGAGAATTCTGAACGGTAGAACACCGGGAGATTATTTAGGCAAATATACATGTCACACAAGACTGGGCTCAAGTCTAGTAGACTATTACATCTGTTCTGAAAACTTCATGCAGAATTTCATCTGCTTGAATGTCAAAACACCACATACAGCTTCTGTACACTGTCCTGTAGCAGGCCTCATTAAATGTCAATTTGTTGAACCAAGCAGACGGGAAATTCCTACTATACCACTCCCACAAAGACCTAAAATACACGAAGATAACAAGAAACAGTTTCTATTAGAACTCCTCGATCCGGTCTCGCTTAACAATATACAATCTTTTATGGACGATGATTTAATGTCGTCCCAAGATAGCATCAATTCAGCTACTAGTGAACTGGGAAATATTCTCTTAAATGCAGCCTTCAAAACAGTCCCCCCCCACACGCAGAAAATCGACAAAAACGGGGCATAAACATCAACCAATTAACAATCCCACAATAACCAAACTTAAATCAGACCTTCGCAATCTTGCTTATTTATTAACAAAATATCCCAGTGACCCACAGATACGAGGAAGATATTTTTCACTTAAATCAAAACTAAAGAAGACACAAAAAAAAGTTACAAGGGAACACAAACATGAACTATATAAACAACTCGAAAACCTGGAAAATAAGGACCCAAGCATTTTTGGAAAATAATAGATGAAATTATAGATAAGAATAAAGATAAAGTAGATTTACCAAAAGATCTTGTTGAAGACATCCATAATCACTTCGTAACACTTAACACACAAGAACTATCGGACACTCAGAGTGATGAAGACATCTTACAGGAAATTAAACACCTAGAAGACCAACCTTTCATTTCAACAAATCTTGACACTCACATAACTAACAAGGAAATTAAACATGCCATTAACCTTTTGAAAAACAATAAATCATGTGGCCTTGATCAAATCACAAACGAACTTTTCAAACATGGTAGAGATGTCATTATGCCTGCATTAAATAAACTGTTTAACAAAATCCTAGACTCTGAAATTCTACCAACCCAGTGGTCACAAGTTTGTACATGTATAACTCCTATCCACAAAAAGGTCCAATGAATAACCCTGATAATTACAGGGGGATAAGTATTCTCAGCTGCCTAGGCAAACTTTTCTCATCCATTCTAAATATCAGCCTAAACCAATTTCTAGAATCAAACAACGTACTTAAAGACAACCAACCAGGATTTCGAAAAAATAGAAGAACCTCTGATAACCACTTCATTCTAAAAACGCTCATTCAAAAATATACAAGTAATAAACAAAGTCTATACTTATGCTTCATAGACCTGCAAAAAGCATTTGACAAGGTATGGCATTCTGGCATACTTGCTAAACTTCTACGGGAAGGAATAAATGGCAAATTCTACAGGATAATAAAAGCAACGTACACAACAAGTCTCACTAGTGTAAAAATTAATGGATCTCGTACAGAATTCTTCAAATCTGATATTGGTGTAAAGCAAGGAGACAACTTGAGTCCCACAATCTTGAATATATTACTAAACGATCTATCGTTTCCTGAACAAACCTGTCAACCTGCTACTCTCGAAACTTTAAAACTCTCGCATTTACTATGGGCAGACGATCTAGTTTTAATTTCAGAATCAAAAGAAGGATTACAATCATGCCTGGACCATTTGGGAAACTTTTGTAAAATTTGGCATTTAACTACAAATACAAAAAAGTCACAAGTCATGATAATTAAAAGAGGCAGAAACACTAGCCACCCAACTTTTATATTTGGCAATAATAACCTAGAAATAACACAACAATATACCTATCTTGGATGCACAGTCAACTCTCAAGGTAACTTCACACCAACACGAGATGGGTTATATAAAAAGGCATTAAAAGCACTATTTAAAATACATAAGTCATTTAATGGTAACAATCCCCCACCAGCAATATATACGAAACTTTTTAATACACTTATAAAACCTATTTTGCTATATAATTGTGAAATCTGGGGAACAGAATATATTAGTAAATTAAAGCATGCAAATCAGCACTATTTTGATTTAAATGAAAATGAACCCTTTGAAAAACTTCATACAAAACTTTGTAAACTCAACCTCAGAGTAAATAAATACATGTTGCATGCAAACGTGAACTTGGTCGCCAGTCACTTACAACAGATATAAACACTGCTATCTCAAAATACAATGAAAGACTGGAGAAAACTATAGATAACTATTTGCTCAGCGATGCTTACTTATGTAGTAAGCAATTGCACCAAAGTAACAAACTTTCATGGTACAGCTATATTCCAACCCTTTATAAACACTTTGATCTTAAAAACTGTCCAACAAGCGAGCAATGTAAAGAGCAAATGTCCACTTCTTACAACAACTACTCTATTCAAAAAATCCAACAAACAGTAAAACTGTCATGCTACAAACAGATACCAACAATACAGGGACAAGCTTTATACCTTGACAGAATTACAAACCAAAATTACAGACAGGCCATTACAAAACTAAGAATAGGCGCACATAATTTAGCAATAGAAAAGGGCAGAACTACAAAAACATAGAATTAACAGAATATGCAGAGTATGTAATTCGAATTCTGTAGATACATTTTCTTTGTATGTGTTCATCTCTAGAACCCAAGCGAAATATATTCTATGAAATTATACAAACTCATAACACCCACTTTGCAAACATGACAAACAGTGAAAAACTTCTCCTTATTCTCAACAGTGAGGCCAATATAACACCCACAATCGGAAAGTTCATTAATGAAATGCTAATGTTAAGAACCAAAATGCTCACCAGACCCCCTGCCAGAAATTAGTTCATACTTGTGAACCATTGCACCATGGTAAGTGTTAGTTTTGTAGACAGTTTGTGGTATGGTGTGATTTCATATAAATAAATATCGTACCAAGCATAAAATCATTGTTTTATGCTATAGGTTTTCACACTCTCAACATAATTCGTACTGTAAGTATACGTCACTGAGTTTTATTGGAATTATCCATCCTATTGGTGTATGTGTTTATAATTGCTGAAATTAGTGTTTTTGTTATGTTGGGAGTTACTTCCCCTTGATCACTGTACGTTTACTTTGATCGTAATAAAATTCTTATCGTATCGTATCGTGTCGCATTAGGGGACTGTTACCAGCAAGTTCTGAGCTGACCTACTTTGATGAAAATTTCTGGTGATTTTTGATGAAAATCACTGGTGATTCTGACTTGGGCAGTGCCCATCTTTTCATAGGCAGGATTTCAACTGGGGGGTGGTGATTTCCTAGAGTTCAGTTCGCGTCGGAGTTCTAATGCCTACCCTACTTCGTAGGTCCTGTGACATTAGTCACACTGTTCATGTGTTTTATAAAATCTATATAATCGAATCCACTTTTCCGAGAAGCATAGTGAGAATACATTTCGTTATGTCTGTACGTGATGTGATCATTGTGTACGCTCCATTACGGATGTATGCTTCCGAAATACATAGAATACAAATTATATAGCATGCGAATTATTAACAGCTGATACTTAGTACCTAAATAAACATGGATCCAACCATCAAAAAAACACAACCGTTATTATGATGATGAAAAGAGTTCATTAAACGTTCAATATCTTATGTAACGTATCTTTATACACGAGATGAGGCGTCCGGACAGAAAGTTAATCGATAATTTCAGGGATAAACCGAAGTTCATCGAGGATGGAATGAAGTCATACAACCGTCCAAACTTGTCAATTAATTGTTTCAATCGACGCGGAAGGTTAACGTTCTATCTGGGTTTTCAAGCAATAATATAGACACATATCTATTTAATGGAAAATGCGTTAAACCTCCTCACATTACCCCTTACAAAAGTGTCCAAAACATCCTAACCATGCATCTTATAGATGAAACACCGATATGGCGTCATATGTTTCTTTCAGTTGGTTGGCTTTATTGTAGCGATAACTGGATGACAGTATATGGCAATTAATGAAAGTTTATATTTTTTGCTGTCAGCTGACAACAATAGTGAATTACGAGCAGGATATCAATTGTTTCATGGGGTGAATCTGTTGAATCGGGGTGAGAATATTTGTATTTTCACGAGTGGTGATGCATCATGTTGACGTTATGTAAACATGTCAACATCATGTCCGCCGCGTACAGTGTTCATTTCCTTATTGTAGTGTAAACTTCAGTGTTCCCCAGTTTGTACTCGGGGAACATTTGGTTAGTAGATGCACAATTTCTTGTCGTTGCCTAGAGACAGAATTAGATTTAACGTGGCATTCACCAGTATTTCATCATTCACCAGTATTTCATCATTCACCAGTATTTCATCATTCACCAGTATTTCATCTATATAGCGATCATCAAATAAAACTCTAAGTACTTCAATACGGTAAGTCAATAATCCAACAACGATCTAAAAGTGACACATCCAAGATCTCGTACATACATTACGATTCATTTAACAACCCCATTGCTCTCATATATTCTAGAATCAAATCTCTCACCCGACTAAACAGATCTTCCAAACTAACTGGTCGATATAAATAATCTCTTATAACCTGAATCTCTATATAGTTGATTACACTATATTTAACTTTAAGTTTCTCATGACATGGAATAAACGACGGAGCTGGTTCCATATTTCTAATATATGTTCATGTATCAGTCATGGATGACCGAATCTACAACGCCTGATTACAGTTAGGGAACAGGAGGGGCTGAGGGCATTTGTTTGTGACATGACAAAACCGAATACTGTATCATTTTCCAAATCTCATCCAAGGTGCCCTTTCTTTCTGGTTCTTAACCTTAAGCAAGAGTAGTGTGTCCAATGTCGGATGCAGTATAATACTGTCTCAAATCTAAGCTAGGGAGAATAGCCCCCTCCCGCCCCAACCTCTCTGAGTATCCCCTTGTGTTCAACTGGGGAACGCTTTAGGGTATTTCGTGCGTGGATGTATCTTAACAAATACTACAAGTTTTTTTCAACATGTGGGGAAATAACTCATGGCCGTGCTTTCATATACTGCGCTGCTTATAATTGTAGGAAGCTTGGAGATATAGAAAAGCATCTTATGCACTCCACACGGTCTCGGATAGTGTAGGACATCAGTACCTCGTTCCGCACAGCTAGGAATCCATATTGGCATCCACGTTGAAAGCACCGTATCAAGCCGAAACTCCGAACAATGCATGTCAGCTGTATCAGCTCGAAAAGAAAAACCAGGAGAAACACCTCAAATTAGAAGAGATCCCTCGAGGGTAGAATCAAGGATATATCCATTTTATTTGGATGTATATTTTATCTCCCAATAAGGGAGAAATACAACGAGAATTATGTGAGCGGAATCACATCCTATAGTATGTGATGTGCCTCACGTGCGGCGGATAACGGTTTAGAGCTGAGAGCTGTAAAATCCTTACACCAATAATGCGCGGAGCATATGACTTCGACGGAATGGCAATCACGAATGGCGAACGATCCACAATCAACAATAAAATTAATTTCAGTTATCGATTTCACAGATGCCATGCTGATCAACCATCGTCAAAATAATGCTCCGTGATCTATACACAGCCAAACTTTCACCAGCCATTTCCATCTGGTTACCATCATCAGCCAGTACCGTGTAGTCCAGAACTGAACATAACTAACTGGCAGGAAAGGTCCCCTTACAGTATTGTGCATTGATAAAGGAACCAGTAACTGGCTGCTTACTGACAGGTACTGTTCAGTTACCAGACTGTACTGCACGGTTACCGTGTGTTTACTTGCAGGTTATTCACCTGCTGATTATCTGAAAGTTACCGACCAGCTACCATACAGCAACCGTCCAGTTGCCAACTGAATGGTACTGTCCAGTCGCCCACCGGATGGTAACCAGGAGATATTAACCGTGCGGATACTGTACAGTAAACCTACTGGTAACAGGACCTTTCCTGCCAATTAATGTTCAGCGAACCGCACAGTACTGGCTGGTGAAAATTTCGCTGTGTCCAGTTCAGGTGACTCAGATCAAGGTCAGCAGAATTTGATCCTCCCAAGTCATGTATTGCAAAAAGCATATCGATTAGGTCAATAGCTCTGGGGATATTTAACACAAAATGAACTTTTTCTGTGACTTTAAAATATTAGGTTGGATCATGGTCATCATAATTTGATATGATATTGCTACTACCTCAATGCATTCACAGGGAAAACAATCTAACGCTCGGATCACTGAAACCGCATCAAAGTATATCAGTTGATCCTTTTAGGAATATGGCAGCTCGAGATGTTGGGGAAATGTTAGGGTAATAAATTCAGCCTCGGTGAATATTGGTTTTCTCTGGTCTATAACATATCGTATTCACCTCATTGGAATCACATAATTGTATAATATACACTCTTTATCAAGAACGTTCTCCGGCTGATTTATTTGACTGTGCTTGACAAACCCGCTCCTTTCCCCTCTCTGTCGAAACCTCTCTCTCTCTCTTTCTCTCTCTCTTGGTGATCACACAAATTCAAAGAATGTATAATCAAAATATACGCAAGAATAAACACAACTTGTCCTTTTCTCCTGGGTACGAATATTTTATTTATTTCGTTTTTTTAATTCATTATATAACATAATATAATTTTGTCCGACGGACAAGTTTGTAAATAGGTCGTACTTCTGTTGCGCATTAGAAAAACGAACCGGTGAATAAGATACTATCGAGTATAAGACGTTTATATTTGAAGTACAAAGAGCATCTCTTCTATATTTAAATATTTACAGTTTGGAAGATAAGGAGAAACATAAGGACAAACATGATAATTTTTCAAGATGAAGCATTGTTTGTTTCAATCGTGCATAGTTAACATGCCGCGAACAACCGGGTAAGTGGGCCGCTTGCCTAATGTATGCTGAACGCATAAACGCATGCGCGCCGATGCCTGCCTCGTGGGGGAAATGACCTCCTTCAGCTTGAAGCCGTATTGAAAACAGGCCTCAGCGTAAGAGCAAAACAACTATACATAGTTTCAATTTTTTGACAGAACATGGGTGGAAAGTAAGATATCAAAAAATAAGTATGACTTTCAAAACGTACAGTAATATTGCAAGGAACTTTCACTTGTGTGACGCTGCCCTCCTAAGCAACATCACATACCCCACACGTCTCGAAACGTAAAGCTACGTCGTACCAATAGCGGCTATGTTGCGCCTAATCGTTTGTTTTCCACACAATATTTGCATAGTAACCTTTCTCTTTTCTGTATTTCGAAGGAGCTTCTTCCATAATTTAGATGGAACGAAAGGAATAGTTTAATGGTAAGTTTTCCCTCTATTGTTGGGTTCCATGTTTGCCTGGACTCATTGTTCATTCATTACTCCAGGAACTAGTTGCACTACACACGCAATCTTCGGGTATATTCTTTTCGGTAGCCTTCAAAATCCGCTGTAGCAACAGCAATTTTCAAATCACTAAACCCTTAAACAAAGTGAAATTTCATGGAGAAAAATCCAATGAAGTTGTTTTTAAATATGTAGAATAAAAAGTATTTTGATCCTGAGACGGACAGTGAATGGCGTTCACAATAAACATACATTCCAGCCTGAGGTAGATTCTTAACGCTTTTCAGACATATACAATACCATGCACAGTTTGCAGCATGTGAAATGGACCTCTAAACCGAGGCTTTAGCCAAGGGAGTAAAAAGAAATACAATATTATAGTCGGGTGTTCCGTAAACGACCCCAGAAGATGGCTTAATTAATCTCCGTCTAAGAAACGGGGAATGTTTAATGGGTCTAAAATCACAACAGATCTCTTTTCCGAATTACAAACAGATGCAAAATAATGCTTTTTAAGCAAATTGGATTTAGAATTTTTTTGTCCACTGACCATTTTTCTATATCTCCGAGCTCGTCATTAACAAGAGGTTTTACCCCTCAATTGACCCAAATTTATACTGGCCATTTAAATATTGCTCTAGGAGCTGATGATAACTATTGATTATTTGACCAGTCTGGGCGTAAGACTCACAGTTATTCCGTCTCGCGGTTTCACGATCCCAGCTTCATGCAACTGGAGCGGGATCTGTGTTTGCGAACAAGGTTGCAGTTCAAAGTTTTGCAGCAATCGGACTATACACAGTTTGGTCTGTAGCATTGCCAATTTGCTGCCAATACATCTTCTGGGGCCCACGCCGAAGGCCAGCCATGCCAGTTTGCGAATATCGGCCTTCTCTGGATCAAGGAACCTGAAAATATGGTACGGTGAAACTTATTTATAATGCAATGTTCGGTGTTACTTTAAAACAGCAGCGAATTGTACATGTATTACAACAGAGGTTAAACATTTCCATAAGAATCTGTTCAGGTACCTTTCTGGAGCCAGAATATTTGGATCAATCGGACCCCAGTACTCGTCATCCGAATGCACGGACCAGAGGTCCACCTCCACCAATGCGCCCGTGGGTATCGGAATACCTCCAACAGTACAACTCGACATGCAGCGACGGGAGATAACTCTGTAAATGGATAAACATGAGATTGATCTAATCAAAACCCCTCGGCTTTCTCCAAGTGAGTGAGACCCATGTGTAGTGTGAATTGGGGAAGAGATAGTTCTATGTGGGATGATCAAGATATACCGGTAGTTGGTTACATTCAGGCATATAGGACAGAAATAAAAAATTTATTTATCTGTAAAGAGGCATAATTCGGTAAAATATGGGTCGAGGGGAGCCACTTTCGATAGGCGTCTGATTTAGCACTCTGTAAAATAAAAACCGAGACGAATAAGCTGTACCGAACACGGATCTGCAGATATAACTTGTACATTCAGCTACAGATAACAAAATCGGAGATTATTACGTCCGAAAGGGGCATAACTCCATAAGCCGAGGCGAGTAATCCTTTGCTGGCTTGTAGAATACAACAATATAAATAAGTTTCCAAAATATAGCAGCTATACCGACACAGTTCTGCAGATATTATTAGTTATACGTCGCCCTTCCGGGGTAATACGGGATGAGATTTGGTTTCTCTCGCCATATTTTTCCGAGGCGCAGCCGAGGAAAAATATGGCGAGAGAAACCAAATCTCATCCCGTATTACCCCGGAAGGGCGATGTATAACGAATTTATCATATCTCAGAGCATTAAGAATCACTTTGGACTTCAAGGCCGACATAATGGAACGGACTTCGATCGGACTTACACTGGTTTCAGAACGATCCACAGCATGCACCGGAAAAAATGAACACAAAGACAAATGTATCATTTTTACAATCCTCATCTTTAAAACGTACTAAGGGAGGAGCAAAGATAACGATAACGTATAATCCGTGAACAATGAACCCGGTTTCCGTGTGAAATACCGGTGGGCTTCGGTGATAAAGAATGAACAATCTAACTTCAAATTCAGCTTCATCTCTTATGTTCTATTCTGAAACTCAGAAACGTATAAAATACTGGAACATTAAGCTTAATCTCAATTTCATATTTAATATTTAATAGCCATCGACGAGTATAATATCTAGATTATATACCTTTTGTTAATAAATACATCGAAAGACCCGTTCCGGATTCACATCTGTTGCGTGGATATGTAAGTTTCAAATACACGTGTGAACTGTTACATTTCCATTCTGTCTATAATTCAACACCGTGTCACTCGACAGTGTCACTTGTGTCATGTTTCCATAATATCACACAGGAGAAGGACCAACATGAACTGACTTAAATTTACAGTTCGAGAGAAAAATCGGAAAAATCAAACTGTCCTGCACAATTTGGCAGAAGTATAGGTATTTGCTTCATTTTCGCACGATGATGTTGATTGCATTTATTGTGCAGTTATTGAACATTGGCGCTGAGGGATTTGCGGCGACCAGGATAGCTGTGGGAATGTCACACGATGTGGGCGGGACAGCGGTGCTGTCGAATTCACAAAACAGCTGATTAAGATCAAAATCAAAGTCGTCGGCATGGCCTTCTGCTCGTACATCCTGGGTGTGTAACGCGGCCGACGTGGCATCATTTGACGTGGGTGCAGGGTACTGAGAAGATTATGTCACAGTTTCTGCAGGATGGGGTTTGACAAGAACATTTACTGGAAGTGTATGCGTACCGGTATTCGTCTTTCGGGTTGAACCCATCGTGTCAGGAAAGGCTACTGACGCAACCGTGTGGCCCATTTGCAGTTTCTCGCCATCACTTACTCGCTGGTAAACCGACAGCGACGAGACAGATCTGTGACCTGTGACAGCCATTATTTGAGATGCTGAATAGTTGTTTCTACCAAGGATGGTGATGCCGGTTGCTCGTATACTGTGGTTAGTGTATGGTTCAGAAAGTGTCAGACGAGTGCCCAGGTTGGTCATGAAGGCTGCCAAGAGGTGTTTCCCAATAGGTTTGTTATAATACCAAACTTTATCGTCGTCGAGGAAACTATCAACCGGGTACTGCCACAAGCGATCACATTTCGGATGGAGTTTGGAGATATAACTTTCGAATGAAGCAACAGGACAGAACGGGGAACCTTCTTCTTCAGGCATGAATCCGGTAACACCCTCTTTTTGCTGGGCCCGGCGATTTTTTGTGAGTTCATCCTCCTTTTTTTTCACATACCTCTGCCCAGTTTTCGGGTCCCGCTTGATGATGAATGTGTTTTTTGTCATCTTTTCCATATTCTCCACTCCCCTTCTAAAGAAGAACAGACGTACATCGAACTGAACTTTATTTGCAAGCCCAGTTGGGGTTTTTGGGGACATGAGAACAGACTTGTAGAGTTTACAACGATCGGACTCGTTTATGGGCTCATAATGATCGGTGTCGCCTTTTCCAGATGCCTTCAACTCTGCAAGTGCGGTTTTGAAGCACTCGTTGGCTTCATTAAACTCCGAATTTCTAATCAAATCAAAAGTTTTCAAATACGGTGGGGCCTTCAGGTAACGATTCAGAGAATGTCGAAAGTTTTCGAGAGTGGATGTTTTGTACAATTCTCCGTCTTGTTTTCGGGCATCCAAATAAAAATGACTGAGTACCTCTGCTAACCTCTCGGCCGAGAATCCTTCGAATTCTTCACTCTGTCCCTTCTCTTTCAGGTAATACTTCAAAGTTCTGGCGGACGCTTTGTTCGATTTTTTTGTGTTGCTGGGAATAATATTAGCCCGCTTTTCAACAACTTCATCGTCCGTGTGAGACGCGAAACGTTTGCCTGATTCAGCCATTTTGTTTAGCAGACGATGGAATCTAGTGAACACCTGTTCGTTGCCCTTGGCGACGGGGGTATACGATATATATTCGACCAGCAAGTTGACAATACAGCATCACACATGAGGTCTGTCAGCCAATCAAAAATCTACATGCTTCTCTGAGATATGATAAAGTTGGTTACATTCAGGCATATAGGACAGAAATAGAAATTAATATATCTGTAAAGGGGCATAACTCTGTAAAATATGGGCCGAGAGGAGCTACTTTCGATAGGCGTCTGACTTAGCACTCTGTGAAATAAGAACCGAAACAAATAAGCTGTACCGAACACGGATCTGCAGATATAACTTGTACATTCAGTTACAAATAACAAAATCAGCGATTATTACATCCGAAACGGCCATAACTCCATAAGCCGAGGCGAGTAATCCTTTATTGGCTTGTAGAATACAACAATATAAATAAGTTTCCAAAATATAGTAGCTATACCGAACACAGTTCTGCAGATATAGCTGGTTACATTCAGGCATATAAGACGGAAATAGAAATTAATATATCTGTAAAGGGGCATAACTCTGTAAAATATGGCCGGGGGGAGCCGCTTTCGATAGGCGATAGGCACTCGATAGGCACTTAGCACTAGATGAATAATTGTTGAGAATTTGGTGGTTGTGTCTCAAGCGGTTTTGCCTAAAACGTGGTAACGGACGGACGGACGTACGGACATACGGGCGGACGGGCGGACGGACGTACATGCCGACGACAATACCCCGAGGCCAAAATGGCCGAGGGGTAAAAAAATAATGGATAAAGCTGCCACCAGATTTACCGCTTTACCTACAGGGCGATCATCTGGCAGACCTCAATCCGGTACTCATATGGTGATGAAATGCGCTGCATTTTATAAGAACTTTCTTTCTTTTGCCTATGTCTACCATCGTCATACAATAATTTCATTCATGCAACGATGATATGGCTTCATTCTGTATCCACTACCGTCCGCCGGTAAAGCGAATAATCGGGGAATTCTTTCAAATACCATATCAGACTCGCATGAACCACTTAGCGGAGGACCTTAGTGAGTACCCACTGGACCTTTGTAATCTGATTCAAGATGCAAGTTCTAGTACAATGAAATGTAAGCACAGGACTAATGCAAAATAATTCATGTGGCAGCGAAAACTTGAACATCCGAATGTGATTAACCGGGCGGGACAGGGGGTGGAGGAGGTCTTTATATGTCAACTTGTCATCTACAAGCCGTGATCAACTCTGTGAAGCCGTCTTCACGCGATGATGGAGCCAAACCCATTAATTGTCTTTTGCTAAATTTATCATTATCATACTGTTTTCATGACGCCCCGTCTCTGCTCACAGATTATGTTCCTCCTGACTGGAGCTCTCACTAAAGCGAACAAGGCCAGATTTATCTGAGAGTGACGCTCTGGAGACTTAGATAATGGGTATTTGGTGAAGATGAGAAGAACGGAATTACGCAGTTTAACTGCCATGAATAGTTTGTCAGAAGTGAGTCACTACATTCTCAGAATGATTCAGGGATTTATCCTGAAATTCAGTCTATACATCCACAACTTAATTGTCGGGGATTCAACCTGAAATTCAGGGACAATTTCCTGGATTCAGCCAATTCAATATTGATTTATGGAATCAGTCCTGAATTTCAAGATAAAATCCATGAAAATGAAGTTGTAGACGTATGGTCTGAATTTCAGGAGAAATCTCATAATCATTTTAAGGGTGTATCTTATTTATCTTCATTCAAAATCATACATCCTTATATCTCCACCTTAAACATGGTGAGGAACACTGTATATATATATAGCCTGAAGTCATTACACTTGAAAAAATCTTTGAAATGTATGGAATATTTCTTAACTATAGCACCAGTGGAATATTCCACAACGCAGCAAGGCCAATTCAAATGACAGCCCCTAATATGCCATGCGAAATTCCTTACGAATGTACAGAAGATTCGTCTGGTACGATAGAGTTGAGGAAAATTCCAGGACAAAGGACAAGGCGTGATAAGGGGTCAAAATGGCCCCGTATCGGATTCATTTTTAAACACATGGATTCGAAAGAGCATATTATCAGGCACATTTATCCAGATTTTCACAGATCCAGGGTCAGCCACTTCGGATTTTTGACGTCACAAAGCAGCTCTCGAGAATGTCCATTAAAGAATGGGTCTGTGCGATTTGTTAAAGGCTTTGTGACCTAATTATGCCACCAATCTCCTCAGCATCTGTTTTTCTATACGTGCCTGAGATGACACAATACCATGTATTAAGTAATATAATGGTATGTTCTATTTCTGTGTTTAAAAAAACGAGCTTTAGTTCGATTTCCAGATAAAATGGCAGAATTCGTCAATTCGTGTAACATCTTTTTAATTCTGAAAAAGTACATAAACCTGAGTAGGAAACTGAGTGTTGGTACAAATATTACAGGACCATTTCAGAGTGGAATAAAATAAGACACAAGAAAAATCGAAAGGGGGCCCGACACTCTTTAGTAGAGTTCAATGACCCCTCCCCCCTTCTTCGCCCAACTCAATACTGGAATAAAACGTTAATGCCTTAGCTAAAAAAGTATACTAACCTTGGAATAGGAAACTGAGCGTTACTAGAAATAATTCCGGGCCATTTCCCCGTGGAATAAAATCAGCTAAAGAAAATCGAAACGGGGTCCGATACTCTTTAGTGGAGGTGAATGACCCCTTTCCTCTCTAATAACCCACTCAATACTGGAATAAAACGTTAATACTCGTATAGACACAACCCAATAGAAGGTTGAAGTTGAAAGAGATTAAAGGTACAATATTATGCGGCCATGGACCTTTCATGTATACCTATGTCTCACTGATAGTAACCGGGCACTATATAGTAACTTGGTTGTTTTCATCATCATCAATTCGTCTATGACCTCGATGACCGCAGTTCGTGAAAGAGGGTAAATAGGTCACAACGTATGCTATCATTATCGCTTCTCACAGTATAATAGGCATACTGGAATCGTGTGCATATATATTACGAACAGGAGTAGCCCACTTCCTGTAACTTTGACTATGCGATTCCTATTACGAATCGTCATCAAACCGGGAGTATATATTATGGGTTGACAAATTAGGGTCGTACTCACACATGACAGTATAAAGATATATAAAATGAGTCATAATAAGAACCACCAAAATCTTCTGAATAGGTGACTCCAGTCTCTGCCCTGCAGCCCGAACTATTTTGCTCACACCCTACTATCCTGCAGTCTGCACCTTACATACTACACCGTGCAGGCTTCACACTGCAGGTTGTGGATGGTTGCACCATTTAGCCAACTTACAGTGTCCCTGAACTTTGTAGGATGCCTGCAGACACGTTGCATCCTGTAGCTTACCTGCAGTGTTCGTAGACCCTGAAGCCTGCTTACAGAATTCCTATACCATGTAGCCTGCTGGCAGTTTCTTCGTATCCTTTGGCTTACTGCAGGGTCTTTGAGCGTTTCTGTCTTGTCTTAGGACTCTTAACGCCACTCCCTAGCCAGACGAAAACCTGCTTCTGGTTCTATGCCGTCGCTGGGTTTCACTGTGACATTACATATAATTTCACAATTACCACTCGGTGTTTCGAGGTAAACCATGACATAACACGTATCTCTATTCAACGTAATTAAATAACATAACCAGTAAGTCTATGCGAGAGCCATTGCTCACATACAGTAACTTCCAATCGAGAGATATTCACTATTTTTGGTACTGGTGACGTCATTTCTCCTAGATCCAGTTTATTGAGAGAAACGATAGCAATCTATTTATATCAAGAATTGCAGCTCGCTGTTACACTTTCGCGAACTTAGTTCAGTGGAGTCGATATCAATTTAAAAGAAGTGAAAAGGCAGGTTCCGGGGTTGAGAGTATGTCACCTGCATCAATACAGACCCCCATTACTACTACTGATACATATGCATAAGCTAAAAAGTAACGATGACCACACTGTGTCGAGACCTTTATTATTATTGTATGTCATTCTCTCCCACTAAACCCTACCAATATAAACGTTAACGTAACACTCCGATACTCCACAATGGAGAACGGCAGGTGTGTGTGTATGTGTGCCTGGAGAGCGAAGGGGTAGTCGGGCCCCTCTTTGATTTTCTTTGAGGCGATCATATTCGACGGGGAAATGATCCAGGATTATATTTAAGAAATCTCAGTTTCCCAGTAAACATTTTTCAGCTGATATACTAATGTTGTATTCAAGTATTAAGATGGGCGGAGTAGGAGAGAGGGAGTCATTCAACTCCACTAAAGAGTGTCGGGGCCCCTTTTCAATTTTCTTCGAGCTGATTTTATTTCATGGGGAAATGGTCCGGGATTATTCCTAGGAAGCCACAGTTTCCTATTCTAAGATTTATATACTTTTTTTCAGCTAATATATTAACGTTTTATTCCAGTGTTGAGCTGGGTGGAGTAGGGTGAGGGATCCTTCAACTCCAATAAAAAGTGTCGGGCCCGTTTTTGATTTTCTTCGAGCTGATTTTATTACACGAAGAAATGGTCCTGCGTTATTTGTAGGAACACTCAGTTTATACTCTAAGTTTTATGTGCTTTTTCAGAGTTGAAAAGATGTTACACGAATTGACGAATTCTTGCATTTTATCTGAAAAGTGGACAAAAACTCGTTTTGTTCCACACAGAAATATAACATATCACTTGACACATGGTATTGTACCATCTCAGATACCTTTGAGGAGATTGTTGCATAATTAGGTCCCAGAAACTATAACAAGTCACACAGCTCCCTTCGTTGATGGATATTCTGGAAAGCTTCTTTATGCCGTCATAAATCCAGAACGACTGACCCTGGATCTGTGAAAATTTGGTTAAATGTGACCGATAACATGTTCTTTCGAGTCCATGTGCTTAAGAATGAATCCGAGGCGGGGACATTTTGACCCCTTATTGCACCTTGTCCAAAGCATTTCTGGAATTGGAATTCACATATAACTGGTTTCATTCCAAGTTTAATACCATAGCAATTTATCATTTCTTCATGTCAGCGATAAGAATTATTTCGTTCCTTTGACCATCACTGTTTGTTTAGTTGTTCAATCGTTAAACCTACCCAGTGACAAACGGGTTTTTGCGCAATGCTTCCCGAATGAATATATCCATGTATGACAGTCTTTGGACATCGTTGAATGTGATCTGTAAGTAAAATATAGAAAATCATATGTGTGAATTATTTGTCAGTCAATATATGGAGAGAGTTATCAGAATAAGAGTGAGTTATGAGTGAGCGAGTGAGTAAGATGTAACATCGTTTCCAGCATTTGTGACAGTCATATCAAGACGATGCTTAGATGTGCCAGGATGCGAGGGCGCCATCAGTTCCAATCTGCCTTTTGCACATTGAGAGAACAAATAATGGTTTTTCGTGTGCAATATACAAGTGTATTATGCGTTGTGGAGAGAATTGCAATATTCAGCTGTCCTCCATTAAAGAATGTTCGCGTTCATAATCCAAAACCTAATTCATATAATACCATTACCACCAAATGAAAAGGATAAATCATAGTATTCATGAAACTAAGCTAATTTCCTGCAAGACAGAAGCGATCAACAATTTTCAATGATGCCGGCAAGACATATCAAGACATATAACCATCAGTTTATGCGCGCTACGGTTGTCGGCTGGTCACCTAATACAATGTTACCTTAAGGACGTCCGCTGGTGATTTTTGGCTTTGGCGGCCATTTTCCCATTTTTCCTATTGGGTTATCTCCCTTTCCTAGGTTAAGAGATAGGGATTTCCTTTGAAAGCCTTCTAGCTGAGAATTTTGCACTGCAACATCCATCCAATTTGATAAATTTTGATAGACATTGTGATTATCTGCAAACAGTTAGAATATAAGAAAACGTTAAATACTAATTATATAAATTTTTCATGAATACGCTTCAAAATTAGGACTATTCCCTATGTTTTCTATGTTATCAATGGAACATGAGTCAGTCCACTTGATGTTGCCTACAGATGAAAAATGCACATCAACTTATATTTTTTTCTTTGTTTTTCCTCATATTATACAATTATGAATGCAACAACACACATTATTAAAAAAGTTAATTACTTTGATATACCAACAGCGGACATCCTTCAAAAAGAGGATTTTAACATCTAGCTAGTATACACAGATAAGTAGGATCAGTCCATTCATGCGAAAATTCGAGTGGTTTCAATCATCCATAGAAAGAGTGTAAACTTTGGCGACCAACGGATATATGTATGATTTATTTGTATTTTATTTTTTTATTGATATTTTATTGATTTTTTGTCATACACACGCATACAGAGAGTAAATGGCAATCCAGTCAACACCTACAAAACAAAATAAATTACAAAATAAACATGCAAATTTCCATCAAGTTAAATTGAACTATTAATATAATGGATGCATATATTAAGTAGCAGATATTCATTGCGCTAACGGCAGAATTTGCAAGCTGTTGAAAAAATCAATTATCTGTCAATGACAATAACTGATCAAAACTTCTACAGTCTCTATTCTTGTATCTAATAGATTTATTTGTGATATATATATATATATTTCATTTTTCTGAGGATCATATCAAAAGTAGGAATTTTGTTCTGTGCTTTTGTTTGACATATACAACATTTAATTATTACGAGTAAGTAATCCAATGGTTTGCAGTGCAACTCTAGTATTCGTAGTATTACTTTTTATGGCGTAAATATTATTTTTATCCCCTATCGTTGTCAGCCATTTTCCGAATTCAACCCAAATTGACCAAATCATTGCATATTCTCAGAATACAGGGCGAGTCAAAAAAATGTCCACCTGTGGTTTTGTTCATTTTCCTACGAAGTAGGCTACAGATCGCAAATTGTCCGGTAATGAGTGAGTCCATCCGAATCCTTTCGTCGGCAAAATAAGGAGAACCGTTAACATTAGAACCTTGATTTTTGGCATGAACGTGCATTAGGGCATTGTTACCATCAAGTTCTCATCTGAAATAATTCCGATTATAATTAGATTTATAATTAACACTTCAGTATATTGTTATAGATACATGTTATCTGTAGCCTTTAACGTGTATCGTATTTCACATCCAAACATTTCATCATTGCCAAGAAAACTGTGGTCCGTTTTGCTCCAGCGTTTTATCGCATTTAATGAGTATCAGTTACTGTCCGTCTAAAAATACCCTGTCATTGAAACACATTCCACTATGCCACATCATGGCCCTATTACTGACTGAGTGAGGTTAATCATTATTATCTTGTGCATAGAAGGTGTTGGTCTTCAGTTGAATTACCGTAAACTATATAAATGCTACCTTTCTACTATAGTACTATATATAAAAATTTGTTGTATTGTTGGGAAAATAATGTGATTCAAAAAGTTGTTTTGATCCTGGACAAGGGCACTGAAAACCATTAAAGAGATGTAAATGTATTTTCACACGTAAAGCTTGAAATCTACTGAACCTATATTATTCAATCTGTTTCCTTTAATTAAAAAATTGTAAAATTAAATCGGCGATCGTTATTTATTTTGGAATGAAGGCGCATTAGGAGACTGTTACCAACAAGTTCTGAGCTGACCTACTTTTGATGAAAATTTCTGGTGATTTTTGATGAAAATCACTGGCGATTCTGACTTGGGCGGTGCCCATCTTAATATAGGCAGGATTTCAACTGGGGGTGGGGATTTCCAAGAGTTCAGTTCGCGTTCGAGTCCTAATGCCTACTGTACTTCGTAGGTCCTGTGACGTTAGTCACACTGCTCATGTTGTATAATACAGACCCCTATTGTACGGGCCAAGTCCGTGTTCCACTTTTTATATATATATATTTTCTATGAAAACATGCACCCACCCCCCATTGACTTGATAGGCAGGCGCCGATAAGCCCGGGGACCGATATTAGCCCTTTTGGCTAGAGTTGTAGGGGTTTTTCCCTATTTTAGGGGTAAAGTCCGTGTTCCGCTTTTTATATTTTCGGGACAAAATCCTAATTTTACATGCACCCACCCCATTGACTTGATAGGCACGGGGGATAATAGCCCTTTTGGCTAAGGTTGATAGGTGTTTTCCCCTATTTTAGGCGTAAAGTCTGTGTTCCGCTTTTTATATTTTCGGGAAAAAATCCTACTTTCACATGCTCCCACCCATGACTGGATGCCCCTTCACGAATGCTTCACTTTGATACCTCACTCGACCCAATCGGACCATGCAGTCTGGGGACTACTTTCTCTCTGCGGAAGCTTTTTTCCGCGACCGCATAACCACCAGACCGCATCACCGTGGAAGAATACATGCCCTTGTCCACCACGTGACGTCATACTACAAGATGCACTAATTCTTTGAGACGGCGTTTTATTTTTGAGACGGCGCACAACTTTGCATGGACTATAATGCACTACGCCAGATTCTTACGCCAGGTCAATGTGACTTTAAATCCGTAGACTATACTACTCATGATGTATGACTAAATCTTTGCAACTACTAATGACATAAATGTCCTAATTGTGTCATTTTGATCGGCTCTGCATGAGTCGCCTGCTAATGACGCGATTACGACATTAGCTGACGACCTGACAACGACACAATTGTGTCATTAGTAGTTGCTACAAAACCTTCCTCTCGTGAACGTATCCCGGTGCCATTTGATTGTCGCTGGAAGGCCTTTAAAAATTGCCGTTCCAAGACACCAGCGAACTGAAACATACAAAACTATCGTTAGACTGTTTTTCAAGTCCGATTCTGTGGTTTATATTTTAACAGAAATTTCCAGAAATGCTAAGATTATTCTTGTTAGGTTGGTTCACAGAAAAGAAAATCATCGGTATTAGAAATTATGTAAGAAACAATCAACTAGCATTGACTGTGAATAGACTTATATCAGACATTTCATCTATTAAACATGAGCAACCCTTGATGCAGAACTCCAACTCTCACCTAGACAAGTCGAGGAAAAAGCCAACAGTTCGGTAAAATAAACAATCTATAATATATTCACAGAAACTCCGGCAAGGGCGTAGACAAGTTGTCAGGTCTGGGGGGGCTTGAGAGGGGGGTATCCCCCCTCGCAGCTTAAGAATTTTTTTTGAAACTTAATGGTAAATTGGCACTCTCTGGAAGCATCTGAGCAGTATAACATTGTAATAACTGAACTTTGATTTATGCCAAAATGTCTCATAACAATGACGATCACTACATTGATAAACGTTACAAGCTGAAATGATCATTCAGTCTCGGGTTTGCACTATAATTCAAGTTAATCCTTAGACAATACTATCCTGCCCCGATAGCA
The DNA here is from genome assembly GCA_036873755.1 of Hanleya hanleyi. Lineage (NCBI taxonomy): Eukaryota > Metazoa > Mollusca > Polyplacophora > Lepidopleurida > Hanleyidae > Hanleya > Hanleya hanleyi. The sequence goes on from JAVTVY010046123.1 coordinate 33,788, forward strand.
GCGGAATGGCTGCATTGACGCGTGGCTGAGCACATGAGCTCTGGTTCATTAATTGGGTTGCCGTTGCTATCTTTTTAACATAGGAAATGCTGTTAATCGATGATAACTGGGCTATTTTCTACCCGCAGTTGTCCGACTTATCAAAAATGTTAGCTTAGTGGTCCTTTCTTGGAATAGTAGGAAAAGTTCAAAACGTATCCATATTTACCATATTTACACCAGTTATTAAACAGTGAGTTCAGGTCTACTGTCTGTCCCGGATAATATATCTCAGACGTTTTCGGCGATATGTCTCGGACAATTTATCGGACCAATCTCACGTTCGGCTCTCAGCTAAAGTGAGTTCTGGGGCTAGATTGTTCATGGGACAGCATTGAAACTTCACACAGTAGATAAAAAATAGTAAATTTATTTCAAAGTATCACCAAAATCCTTTCAGTGGTTCTCCATAAATCGCGAAAATAAAAATTAGATGGAAGATTTGTGAGTTATATTTTTGACGTCATAACGTCATGCCTGCATGTTATAACAACGGCAGATCAAAGTCATGGTGGCCCCAAAATAGCACGTCAATTCTCAACAGATTCTAATGAAAGACAGGAATAAAATTAATGTTTTTTAGTTTATATACTGTGGGAATTTTCAATGTTGTACGATAAATTGTCTCCGAAATATCACCGATATGTCTGGGATTTATTATCTGGGACAGACAGTAGGTTTATTTCTAAAGTTCCTATATGAAAAGTAGTTGAGAGCTTGTATCTCTTGTTTGTGAATAAAGAAATACTGAACAAATGACTGGGACCTCAATTGAAAAACAAAACAACTTAATAGTGAAAAATTTACGAATAATTATGCTCAGCTGAAGTTTTGATGTTTTTCGCCCAAATAGGCGATATTTGATTGGAATTGGAGCACACTATTCCATTCTCGGAGAGGATCGCAAAAGATTTGAGCCCGAAATCGTCAATCTATGGCTTAGGTCACTGATCAATTGCAATCTTATTTTAGGCCTAATTGTATGCACTGGCGGTGATAAGTTTACTTCTCATGTATTAATTGAATAATATACGTGATCTTCTATGCTAGGTTAGCTTTCTTTTTCTTTCTTTCTTTTTTTCGTTTGTTTGTGTTTTTTTTGTTTTTGGCCGGCCGTCAAAATTCCCCCGTTGTCTACGCCCTTCGTAGTACACAGGTATTCAGACAGGTCATTATAGGCATGACTTCACCCCTGTGGCTTTTTAATCTAATTTTTTCATTCACCAGTTTCATGAAATATGTCTTTTCTCCAAGAAACAGTAAATCGTCAGATTTTGACACTTTCCCGAATTTAATATTCCAGTTATCTAGACCATCATTTGAACCATAATATAGAAAGATTCGCCAGTTCATTTAAATATTAAAATTTACAAAATCTCGTTAATTCTAAAAAACCTCGAGTTCGGTGTAATTTCGATTTTGTGGGATAACTTGTCATTGCGAACTTTTATACGACATAAAAGTCCAAGGCGACTTATTGGGCAACTACTGGACATATATTATCTAGAAACAACAACATACAAAATTATTTTTTTTCGTCAAAAATACACAATATTCAAGTTTTTAATTATTTCCAGATTTTGACGAAGGTTTTGATTAAAACCGTACCACAAGTGATAGGGCCTACCTTCCAGGGATGTAACACGTAGTTAGTTGTACGTTATACCAGTATATCCCAGTAAGTATTAGCAATAATCGAGCACATTTAGACAATGTCTGTTTACCTTATAGACTGTCGCTGTTGTTGTAAAATAGGTAAAATCGAACACATTCAAAAAATGTCTGTTTACCTTAGTAAAACTGTCGCTGTTGTTGTAAAATAGCTAAAACGGCGATGTGTGAGAACTTAACCTCGAAATATTCAGACCCAACATGAATGCAGAAAATGTTTTAATGTGAAAGATAATCTGAGAATAATTAAGTCAGATCTTCCCAGGGTTCGCTCCATAATATGAGAATGACAATTCTGCAACTAGAAAAATGCAGATGTCCTTGTGCCTATATATTTTCGCTATGTTTCTTTTTTCATATTTCAAGCGCGGGCTTCTGATATTCTAACAAATTTTGTCATGACGAGATCGACGAAGCCTATAGGCAGGCAAGCTATACCTGTACCGTTTCAAAAGTTGTATTTCGATTTTCCGCTAAATGGTAAAACAGAACGTGGCATTTTCATGAAGAATTTTTATCCGTGTAGAAAAGGCGACACCTCAAATGTTTTAAGATGACCAAATGTTTGTTCTTTATGTACTATAAAATGTTTTCTGGTTTGAAGTGTCGCAGTACGTGTACAGAAAAGAGTACTGTTCAATTGTTGGCTCAGAACCCACAGACAATGTTTTGTGAAAATCAAAATTCCGTTTTCAACATAACATGCAGTTAGGTCTGTTCAAAGCTTACTTATCATAGGTCCTTTGCACAACAAAGAGACCGTCATGTCGGTCTACATGAAATAATACAATAGAGATAAGACCACAGGTCATTTCCACATAAACGTTGCACGGGTGACAAATTTTCACTTTCCATCAGCATACTTAATTGTGATTTTTATTTAAGCTATATTAATCAAAGTTTCAAGAAAGTAGGTTTTTTGTCATCTGCAACTGTCAGGTTTTTAAAAATCTGCACTCGAATATGGATAAAATTCTAAAACATTTTTTACTAAAATGTATACCAAATTCATGATTTCCTCCAGACATAGAATCTTAATTCAACAAAATGTTTCTTTGTTTTTTAAATCTGGAGTTACGAACACAACGAACTATTTTCTTTCCGCGGAAGCGGTTGGGCTTCCGCGGTACTTAGGTTAATTCATGTTGGTGCGTCTTCGCCGCGGTTACCCTTCGCCGCATGACGGAAGTTTCACAATAGATCTGTGAAAGAAGGTTTTGATTTCTCGAGAAAGTTGTTTAAACCGCGTGGATATGAGTTCACCAGAAGAAACCACAAACTTCACGACCTAAAACAGAACTAAAAGCTTCGATCGATGAACTTAAGAATAGTTCCAGAGAGACGAAAAAACTTTTGAATCACGTCGAGGGTATCGTGAAAGACATAACACGTGGAGCGAATTATAGGTCGCCAAACCTGGCCACCTTTGAGGGTTCCCCTGGTCCCGGCTCAACTTTAGAAGCTGCCACCTCGGGTGTACCTTTTCTACAGAATATCAGCCCATCTTCCATTGATGCGCAAAGTGAGATAAAAGATGGCTACAAGCATATCAGACTCGAAGACGACCACATACTGAACGAATCTCGCACCGGAATAAAACGTGAAGATCAACCGGTGCTGAACGTGGTTTCGAAGTGTGCGCGCTACATTGAAACCGGCCTCAGAATCCTACAGCAGACAGACGAGGGCAGTGCAGGTAATCTCAGTGAACTTTACATATGTTTACTAGCAAACTTACGCTATTTACAAGATGAATATGCAGCCCTGCTTGTATCCGGCACCACAAACCCGGCCATTGGTAAAATCATGGAGAATTATCCCTACCAGTACCATCAACAACAGTCCTATCGTGGCCAGTACAATTCCTGGAGAGGTAATCCACGTTTCCAGCCAAGGGGGCGTTTCCGCCCACCGTTTCAGTATCAAGGTAACAACTACGGATACCGATATTCTTCCAATCAGGCATATGGTTCTCAGCCCCAGCTTTTTTTCATCAGACAATCAGTCTCATGTTGTTTACATGAACATCAGTTCACACTCCGCTATTCCTTTTCATATGTACTAGATGGTACATTCCGCCATAGGACATTAACATATACTTCTCCAAGTCTGTGTTTGGCCTAATATTGTTTATGCCGAGAGTAGTACGGTAATATGTGTTTGTTTTATTTTTTATTTCTTAACTGTGTATTGATATGTATGGTGGCCGACAGCTGCCATTCCATAAATGTAACTTTTTTAACGTTTTTTCTATTTTATTTTTTAATTGAATTTTTTTTTCGCCATATTATTTCGTTTTCATTGAATTTTTTTCTTTAATTTCATTTCCGTTTCCTTTTCGTTTCATTTTGATTTCGTTTTCATTTCACTTTCATTTCATTTTGTTATATTTTTTTACTTACCGGTAAATTAAAAAAAAACATTATTTCGTTTTTTGTTTAATTTCATTTTCATTTCCTTTTCATTTCATTTTGATTTCATTTTCATCTCACTTTCATTTCATTTTGATTTTGTTTTCATTTCACTTTCTTTTCATTTTGTTATCACAAAGAGAAAAAAATATATAGTGGCAGCGCCCGGCACTGCCAGTTTTTTTTCTTCTTTTTTTTTCTCCTCTCTCAAAACGAAAACAAATTCTTCTGTGGCCGAGAGCTGCCAAGTCATAGTGCCGTACCCTTAGCATTTTCTCACAATGCGAAAGTGAAGATGAACCTGTACGACGGTAGCACTCGCCAATTGCCAATCCTCCCCCCCTCCCCCTGTTTGTCCTCTCTCCCCCCGCCTCCCATAGGGGTAAATTCTCGATGTCACAGTGCCGACAAAAGTTCCATATGGCGGAAAACAATGCCGCAGGATATGAGGTCATGTTGAGCGAGAAGATTCATTTATGTGTCGGAAATTGGATGTTTCGTGGAATCTGACTGTTGGTTCGACCGTCATTAATTGCCCCCGTTACCAACAATCAACAATATAAATATCTAGGTAGTGGTAGGTAGAATATATGGTACCAAGTACACTAAATTATACCAACCATAGCTCACTGTAAATATGGAATTTGTGCGTCATGGTTGCGGAATAGTATGGGAACCTAGAGCTACCCAGAAGGGGTGTGACTAAAAAGCGTCCGGTAGCGTCCAGAAGCGTCCGGTAGCGCCCGGTACACCGCCCGGCACTTTTTACACCGCCCGGTACACCCTACAGTACTCCTTTTGTGTCCCATACAAACTTGTGTATGTCCCATGTAAATATCGACTGATATTTGTCGTTTTCTGACTTGCGCGTTTAATCGCATGACCTTCTGATCTGGAAGCATCCCGCCCATTTTCCTGGTCGGCTTCCCCTGTACTACTGACTTTTGTCATGTTGTCATTTCTTTGGCACCGCTTTCTAGATGATCGTTAACAGACTTCATTTATCTTTTCCTGTAAATTTGAGCTTAAATCTGCCAGTATTCTCGGAATCATTTTTTTTCTTCACCGCCCGGTACTGTAAATTTGATATTTTTCTCTTTAAGGTAAGTTTTTCACCATCCGATACTTTTTAGATGTTCTATACATTTTTAGATGTTCTAAATGGGCGGGATGATTCCAGACTAAACGTGCGCACGTCAGAAAACGGCAAATACCAGTCGATATTTACATGGGACATACACAAGTTTGTATGGGACACAAAAGGAGTACTGTATAGGGTGTACCGGGCGGTGTAAAAAGTACCGGGCGCTACCGGACGCTTCCGGACGCTACCGGACGCTTTTTAGTCACACCCATTCTTGCTAGCTCTAGGTTCCCATACTATTCCACAACCATGACGCACAAATTCCATATTTACAGTGAGCTATTGTTGATATAATTTAGTGTACTTGGTACCATATATTCTACCTACCGGTACCTAGCTATTTATATTGTTGATTGTTGGTAACGGGGGCAATGAACGTCGAACCAACAGTCAGATTCCGTGAAACATCCAATTTCCGACATATAAATGAATCTACTCGCTCAACATGACCTCATATCCTGCGGTATTGTTTTCCGCCATATGGAATTGTGACATCGAGAATTTACCCCTATGGGAGACGGGGGGAGAGAGGACAGACAGCGGAGGGGAGGGGGATTGGCAGTTGGCAAGTGCAACCGTCGTACAGGTTCATCTTCACTTTCGCATTGTTAGAGAAATGCTTAGGGTACGGCACTATGAACACACACGTGATACACATTAGCCAATAGTATGACTTGGCAGCTCTCGGCTGGCAGCGCTCGGCTGGCAGTTCTCGGCCACAGAAGAATTTATTTTCGTTTTGAGAGAGGAGAAAAAAAAACTGGCAGTGCCGGGCGCTGCCACCTTATATATTTTTTTCCTTGTGATAACAAAATGAAATGAAAGTGAAATGAAAACAAAATCAAAATGAAATGAAAGTGAAATGAAAATGAAATGAAAATGAAATCAAAAGGAAATGAAAATGAAATAAAAAAATAATGAAATAATGTTTTTTTTTAATTTACCGGTAAGTAAAAAAAATATAACAAAATGAAATGAAAGTGAAATGAAAACGAAATCAAAATGAAACGAAAAGGAAACGGAAATGAAATTAAAAAAAATGAAATAATATGGAAAAAATATTTCAATTTAAAAAAAAAAAATAGAAAAAAACGTAAAAAAGTTACATTTATGGAATGGCAGCTGTCGGCCACCATAGATATGTATTATGTCCTGTGTAAGCAAGTTTCAGGCTGCAAGTTTATCAAATCCAAACTGTGTTAAGGCCTGGAATGACATTGGTACACCAGATACTATTAAGCAGTGGTTAGTGGAAGGCGTCAAAATACCATTTGAGTCAGAACCCTCTCCTTTCCAGCTTAGTAATCATAAAATATCACAAAACCAACACAATTTTATATGTTCAGAAATCAAGGAATTACTTGATAGTGGAGCCATAGAACGTTGTTCATATCAACCCATTTGTGTATCTCCGATTGGCTCTGTGCCTAAGCGTAACAACAAACAGAGACTGATAACAGACTTGAGACATTTGAACAGTTTCTGTAGGGCTTCTCATTTTCAATATGAGGACATTAAAACTGTTGCTGGGTTAATTAAACCTCAAGACAAACTTCCATTCGCGTGTGCTGCTATGTTGATGATTTTTTCCTTATGAGTTCTGAAGAAAACATTGAACAAGACAAAAGGTTGTTGGTCAATACTATGGAGAAACTGAATTGGTTCATAAACTGGGAGAAATCCTCATTAACTGCGGAAAGAAACAAAGTTTTTCTAGGATTGATGTGTGTACGAGTTCAGACTATCCTTCTGTTAGTGTACCCAGGTCGCGTTGCAAGAAACTTCAGAAGGATATACCTAGGGCATTGCAGGCTCCATGTGTTACTGCCAGAGTTTTGGCTAGAATAGCTGGTCAATGTGTGTCCATGATTAGGGCTGTGGCACCTGGAAAACTTATGCTGCGGAGCGTGTATCGTTTACTCCGTCAAAGAATTTCATGGAATGATGTGTTACACCATGACCAGGCAGCAAGGTCAGATTTAACCTGGTGGCAGGACTCACTAGACAACTGGGGCCGATTGTTCGACCAGCGATTCAACTAACACCGCTATTAGCGCCAAACCACTATTGAATTTAAACCTTGGATTAGGCAGATTTAATCCTGTATTAGCGCTAAAAGCGCTTCGAACAACCGGCCCCAGGAATGGTCATGTGTTGACCACGAGGTCACCAGATATTCAAGTTGTGTGTGACGCGAGTCCAACTGGTTTTGGGGCAGTATGTGGCGAGTTAAAAGCGTCCGGCTTTTGAACATTGGCAACACAGAACATGCCCCAGAATGCACGCGAGATGATGGCAGTGCTTATGGCCCTCCACACATTTGGGCCCCAAATACGGGGCAAATCTGTCAAAAGTTTTGACCGACAACGTTTCAGCAATGTGTTATATCAATCACATGGGCGGTACCAGCGAGACTTTAACGAACATCGCCAAGTCTATATGGGTAGTAGCTCAGCAATACAAGATAGAACTTTGAGCAGCATTCCTGGCTGGATGTTGCAATGTAGAAGCAGACTGGTTAAGTCGGATATCCGACAAACACGAGAGTAGTAGTGTCTAAGCATTTAAAGTCAACTTTTCCAGGGAGGTAACTCTTGATGCCCTTGATTCCAGGTTAAAGTATAGGAAGCGCCCATGCACGCCTTTGACCTCTGTGGCGCCAGGTGGCGGTTATGTGGCGGTCACGTGGAGGTCAAAAGTAGTTCCGGCAACCTTTAACCTTTGTATTCCTCCGCGGTCTGGCGGTGATGCCGTCACTTCCGCGGACAGAAAGTAGTCCCATGTCAACCAAGTGACTTCCAATGTTAATGTATACGGGGAATGCCTAAAAAGAGTATGGGAATAGACGTTTTGTGACCGGGGTGGGTCGAGTGAGGTGTCAAAGTGAAGCGCTCCTCGAGGGCCATTCAGTCATGGATGGGTGCATGTAAAATTAGGATTTTTCCTCGAAAATATAAAAAGCGAAACACGGACTTTACCCCTAAAATAGGGGAAAACCCCTATCAACTCTAGCCAAAAGGGCTAATATCGATTTCCGGGCTTATCGGGGCCTGCCTATCAAGTCAATGGGGTGGGTGCATGTAAAATTAGGATTTGTCACCGAAAATATAAAAAGCGGAACACGGACTTTACCCCTAAAATAAGGGAAAACACCTATCAACCCTAGCCAAAAGGGCCAATATCGGTCCCCGGGCTTATTGGGACCTGCCTATCAAGTCAATGGGATGGGTGCATGTAAAATTAGGATTTTTTTCCGAAAATATAAAAAGCGGAACACGGACTTTACCCCTAAAATAGGGGGAAACACCTATCAACCCTAGCCAAAAGGGCTAATATCGGTCCCTGGGCTTATCGGGACCCGCCTATCAAGTCAATGGGGTGGGTGCATGTAAAATTAGGATTTTCCCCCGAAAATATAAAAAGCGGAACACGGACTGTAATTTACCCCTAAAATAGGGGAAAACCCCTATCAACTCTAGCCAAAAGGGCTAATATCGGTCCCCGGGCTTATCGGGGCCTGCCTATCAAGTCAATGGGGTGGGTGCATGTAAAATTAGGATTTTTCCCCGAAAATATAAAAAGCGGAACACGGACTTTACCCCTAAAATAGGGGAAAACTCCTATCAACTCCAGCCAAAAGGGCTAATATCGGTCCCGGGCTTATCGGGACCTGCCTATCAAGTCAATGGGTTGGGTGCATGTAAAATTAGGATTTTTTTCCGAAAATATAAAAAGCGGAACACAAACTTTACCTCTAAAATAGGGGAAATCACCTCTAGCCAAAAGGGCTAATATCGGTCCCCGGGCTTATCGGGGCCTGCCTATCCAGTCAATCGGGTGTTTTCACAGAAAATAAAAAATAAATGAATAAAAAACGGAACACGGGACTCGTACAATATACAATATACGGGGAAATGCCTGTATGGGTATAGCTCCATACTGGCTATATGGGGGGAGGGGTGGTCAAAATTTTTTGTGGGTGTTACTATGGGTTGTGGGGTCTCGTTTTTCTCGTCTCGCCGAGAAAAACACAATGGGAGGGGTCCCGGAGCGAAGCGGTGACATTTTTGGGAAAAGTCACCGAGGTCTGTATATAGGCTCATACTGGCTATATGGGGGAGGGGTGGTCAATTTTTTTTGTGGGTGTTACTATGGGTTGTGGGGTCTCGTTTTTCTCGTCTCGCCGAGAAAAATACAATGGGAGGGGTCCCGGAGCGAATCGTTGAAATTTTTCGAAAAGCACCGGGTAGGGCTGTATATAGGCCTATAGGCTGGCCATGGGGGGTATAGGTCCAACCTGGGAAATTCACACACGTTCATTGTGATATGGGTTGCTTGGATTTGTTTTTCACGTCTCGTCATTTAGAACACGATGGGAAGGGTCTCGGAGCGCAACGGTGAAATTTTTGGAAAAGTACCATATGGCCCATATAGTCCCATACTGGCTATATGGGGGTATAGGTTCAACCTGGGAAATTCACACACGTTCATTGTGATATGGGTTGTTTGGATTTGTTTTTCACGTCTCGTCATTTAGAACACGATGGGAAGGGTTTCGTAGCGAAACGACGAAATTTTTGGAAAAAGTTCACCGGGGCCTGGGTAGGCCCATATAGCTCCATACTGGCAATGGGGGTATAGGCCCATACTGGGTGAACGTTTTGGGGTCTAGGTGAGCCCCTAATGATCCTATGGTGTCGTGTGAGGTCTTATTTTGAAGCTCTCGTGGAGGAGCATCCGACTGGACTAATAGTTCGTCCGTTTTCAATATTCTGCGCATGCGCAGTCTGGCCGTAGTATAGAAAGCAGGCATTATGGTGGGTATGTGAGTGTGTTTGGGGTAGAGATGGACCGCTATGGGTCCGAATGGGTCGTGGAAGGTGTCAAAGTGAAGCTTGTGTGGGGTAGATTCAGAATGGCATGTTTTTAAGTGCAAGTCGCGTCAATCTGCGCATGCACAGTTGGTTGTAGTAAGTAGAGTGGCCATTTTGGGGCGGTGCAGGAAGGTGTTTGGTGTAGAGAGGGACCATCCTTGGTCCGAATGCGTCGTGTGAGGTGTCATCTTGTAGCAACGACCGCCAACGCCAAGCTTAACGCTTCAACGCCCTGGTGAAATAGCTCAGAAGTTCTGATTTTCTAGATATTCCATGGAATTGTCACTAATTCTTCGAAATGCAGTGACGCCCGTCAACGCTCGTAGTTACGCCTTAACGCTCTAACATAACTTCTTGACGCCATGATATAGACCGGAGAGAGAACAACAACAACAACAACACCAAGGATGACACTCGAGAGAACAACAACAACAACAAGTTTTTGATCATATAGTTTATTTTCCCCAATGTTACATCATACCCACGCTGAGGGAGCCGCGTTGGGTATGTTTACAACTCAAAAAGACTCTTGCCCAATCAGAGGCCACCATTTGCATCTGACATATTCGTTCCTGTCCGTTAGATGTATGCTTGTCCAATCAGAAGTCGCCATTTCAGAAAGTTCCATCTTTGCTCGGTGTGACCTAAGCGTCGTCGGGCAGGCCTGGATATTCTTCGGGCAGCATGTACTGAAACAGTTGTTTGCGCATTCTGATCGCATTTTCCAGGGCCTCGGTGGGTGGTAGCCCCATAGCCGCTTCCAAGTGACGCTTGATCTTCATGATGGACCTGTGCGTGGGGTCGCCTTTCATTTCAAGCGGTAGTAAGGTATACTGTTCATAGATCGCCATGGCTGTTTTCCTGATGCGGGGGCACATTTGGGTGTACGCCTGTTGTAAATTATCCTCTCCGGCGTCCTCGATCGCTGCAGCGTAAGTATTGATAGCTGCTGTCACAATACGATCCCAGAAGGTAGGTTCTGCCTCACTTTCCACGGACGTAGGCTGATTATCTGAGGTCAAGCTCTCCGTATCACTAGATAGACTCTCAGCAATCTCTGTTTTGGTATCAGTCGATACACTCTCAGCAGTCTCTGTATCAGCATCTGCCTCAACGAACTCCTCAGAGTCTTCAATCCCATGTATATTTTTCTGGTGTCGCATCATATCGTAATGTCTGGTGAACATGCGTTCGCACTCAGAGCAAGTATAAGCCGTGTTGACGGTTGAACGTCGACTGTGCGTGTTTTTGGAAATACGTTTGCTTTTATAGACAGTAACGCCCATCATCGCTTAGCTTAACGCTTCAACGCCCTGGTGAATTAGCTCAGAAGCTCTGATTTTCATGGAATTGACACCAATTCATCGAAATGCAGTGACGCCCGTCAACGCCCGTCGTTACGCCTTAACGCCCGTCTAAACACCTTAACACTTTCTAAACGCTTTAACGTCGTTTAATGATGCGTTCGAACAAATGTTTCTTTTGTGCTATTGCTCTGACACACGCCGCTTTCCAGTTCATGGCCGCGGTTTTCAACATCGACGCTGTTCTTTCAATTTCCATATGGACTGGGTCCTTATCCAACAATTTCATATGGGTCACGAGGTCGACATACCGCTGACGTAAAGCCCGTCGTAGTCTGGGTGCCAATCTGTTATGGGCTAAAATTGCGGCTTCCTCTTTCGAATACCCTTTGCGTTGAAACTTGTTTTCTGTGACCCTCAACGTCTTGCCCATCTCGGCGTTCATACTTTCTTTGAACAAATCCTTCCATAGCCTCGAGTTCACATTATGTTCATTCCCTTGTACAGGTTTGAGTTGGTCCTTCACGGTTGGGTGATATTCCGGGACATGGTATAAAGGGGCCCCGCTGTATGGGGGTGGGTTGCTGCTGCTGCTCTACCAGATGTGGACTCGGTGGATGGTGTCGGGGTATATGACGTTGCGGTGATCCCTCGCCGGGTAGCAGGTGGGTCGTTAGCCGGCGATCTTCGGGGGTATGGGCATTTAAATCTACGAATAGGTAGCCGTACGGACGACTTGTTGCCCATTGAAACGCCTGCATGAAATGGTCGATGTTCTGAGGATAAATTCGACTACCAAACACACGGATTTGTGCTCTGTCAATGGGATTGGAGAACAACACAAAGTATTGGCAGTTCAAGGCAATATCTCTGGACGCCTTCCCTTGGGGAAAGACATTCTGGGTCAAATAGATGATGGACAGATTCCTATGATGGGATCTTTTAGTAAACAAGTCGGCAACGTGTGAATTGTCCTTGGCCGCACTCATCAGATCATCTAGCACTACCACGTTGGTCTGCTCGAGATCAAAGTAATACGATTCGTCTATGTCGTGAGGAATCCCTGGGACGAAACTCACATTCTGTAATCGCGTAGTTTCGTAGGCGGGCTGCCATTGGCTATAACACCAAACAACACGTGTCGGAGCTGGGGTTGTCACACCTTCCTCTAAGAGCTTCATCACCCAGGACGTCTTTCCACATGCCGTAGGGCCGCTCACCGTCATCGTATAGGGATGCTTTACTGCACTTGTTGGACCTATAGCGGGACTCGGCGGTGTCTCTTGGTTGTGTTTGCCTTGAATGTGCCTGAGCATACTATCGCGACGAGAGAAGGTTCTCTGACAGAACGTACACGTACACGACATGTTGATCTGTCGACCAATACATAAGGACTGATGAGGGAGACGTTCATTCTTATATGTACAGACACCACCACCAACACCACCACCACACACTACCACCACACACACACACACACCACGACCACCACATTCCACCACCACCACCACCACCACCACCGCCATCACCGGGCATTGACGGGCGTCAACGCCCGGTGGTGGTGGTGGGAGCTCCCGTGTGGCAGAGTTCTTGGATCGGAGCTCTTGGAGCTCAAAGCCTGTGGAGCTCAGAGCTCGGAAGTGACATTTGCATATGACCTCTGTGAGGTCACTTCCGCTTCCGTTCACATGACTGGAACTGACCTTTGACCCCTGCGCGCGCTAACAATACCGGATAAAAATTGCGCGCAGGGGTCAAAGGTCAGTTCCGGTCACGTGAACGGAAGCGGAAGTGACCTCACAGAGGTCATATGCAAATGTCACCGATGACGTCACAGATGACGTGGGCAGCCCTCAAATCGGGGTCTACACCCCGAGAGCTACAAAAGGACACCTCTCAGGACGCATTCGGACCAAGGATGGTCCATCTCGACACCAAAAACCTTCCTGCACTGCCCCAAAATGGCCACTTTACTTACTAAAACCAACTGCGCATGCGCAGATTGACGCGACTTGAACTTAAAAACACGCCATTCTGACTCTACCCCACACAAGCTTCACTTTGACACCTTCCATGACCCATTCGGACCCATAGCGGTCCATCTCTATCCCAAACACACACCCACATACCCCCTCCAAAATGCCTGCTTTCTATACTACGGCCAGACTGCGCATGCGCAGAATATTGAAAACGGACGAACTATTAGTCCAGTTGGATGCTCCTCCACGAGAGCTTCCAAATAAAACCTCACACGACACCATAGGATCATTAGGGGTTCACCTAGACCCCAAAACGTCCACCGCATATGGGCCTATACCCCCATGGCCTACCCAGGCCTCGGTGAACTTTTTCCAAAAATTTCACCGTTTCGCTCGGGGACCCTTCCCATCGTGTTCTAAATGACGAGACGTGAAAAACAAATCCAAACAGCCATATCACAATGAACGTGTGTGAATTTGCCAGGTTGAACCTATACCCCCCATATAGCCAGTATGGGACTATATGGGGCTATATGGTACTTTTCGAAAAATTTCACCGTTTCGCTTCGAAACCCTTCCCATCGTGTTCTAAATGGCGAGTCGTGAAAAACAAGACCAAACAACCCATATCACAATGAACGTGTGTGAATTTCCCAGGTTGAACCTGTACCCCCATATAGCCAGTATGGGACTATATGGGCTATATGGTACTTTTCCAAAAATTTCACCGTTGCGCTCTGAGACCCTTCCCATCGTGTTCTAAATGACGAGACGTGAAAAACAAATCCAAACAAGATATATCACAATGAACGTGTGTGAATTTCCCTGGTTGAACCTATACCCCCCATAGCCAGCCTATGGGACTATATACAGACCTCGGTGACTTTTCCCAAAAATGTCACCGATTCGCTCCGGGACCCCTCCCATTGTGTTTTTCTCGGCGAGACGAGAAAAACGAGACCCCACAACCCATAGTAACACCCACAAAAAAATGACTTTAACCTAGGCGGGACCCATACAAGGTCCAGTTTTCGACACTAGATGACCACATTCCGACAAAATTGTCAGTTTTCAACACCGGACGTGCCGCCACCTTGAACCAGAAGACAGACGCCGCCATCTTGGATATGTCCCATAATGCTCCGGGTCAAAATACTCGCTTCTGATTGGCTGAGGGCAGCGCCCCACACAACCGGAAGTGAGCGCCCACAAATGGGAGGCAATTTAGCCTTTTCCTACTACTTACCTAGGTCGGGAGGCGAAAATTTTGCGATAGGAAATTTCGATTCAACGGCTGAACCCTACATAATCAATATCACAAAATTAAATGTCAGTAGGGTTCAGCTTGTTGAACTAGGGTCATATCATGAAAACGTCGCACCAAAGTTGAAGAGAAAACATGAAAAACAACTTAATTCAACCACAGGGAACTCTTGTCAGTGAGTATTCATTAAGAATCGGCAAAATCACAATGACAACTCCGCAGGCTCTCACCACCGTCGAAGCTCCACACAACAACAACCACGCACGACCGGTAAATCTAAATTTGGCTGTAACTTACCGTAACCATTCGATTTTGCTAAATCAAAATAGTGCTATTTGGGTAGACATGAACGAAATCAAGGGCGAATGCCGATTTTATTTGAAATGAGAATATTCTGTGCAAAGGCAAACACAGTGTGGAACCAGGGAGGTCAACGAGAAACCAGTGCGCCAGTCCTGCCCGAGTGCAGACAGCGAGACAAGCCAGACCTCTACAGAGAGAGTTGGCTGACGGGTCGGCATGGAAATCGCTTATTTGAGATATAAAGCTTCGCCACTCGTGAAAATACCAATTTTCTCACCCCACTCGATGAAATATTTATGGTATTCGTCAAGAAACAGGTGATATCCTCTATCTATAGTGCATTGAAAGTTCACATTCAGTGTTAATTGAATGTGTAAAATTTATTTGAATATGAATACATTTTCCGGAATGTCAGTTTAATAGGAATAACATGAGATTGGATAGGAAAGTATAAAACAATTACAGATTTTGTCTATTAGGAAGAAAATTAATTGGGTCACCAGTATTGTTAAATTTGTCATTAGATGAAACAGGATGGTTCACTTGTCATTCGAAATTTGTATCAAAACCATATGTTCATTTTGTCAAAAAAAATCAAATTTTAATGTTATTTTCTGCATTTCAATTCTTAGTTAAATCGATTATCCCCTGTTGACGGGCATCCATAGCATACCCTAATATGGTGACTGCCGCGTTTATTTCATTTTTCTGCTATGTATAACAGTGCTAATTCATATTAAAAGTTTCAGTAAAAGTTTATGTTTAATAGGGAGGTGTCGGTCTCCACCTTGAAGACGCCCAATATCATGAGGTGATCCCATTCTGTGGCGAAATAAATACATTAAAATATCGCGTTAAAGTAGCAATTTGAATTGTTGGAGTAGCAAAATATTGGTCGAACAACGTGGCAGCTTCGTTTGTATAAGACCGAAAAGTCTATAGGCGAGCGATCAGACCCCCTTTTTCCAAAAATTAGTCACCCCAAAGTGCACAAACATGCAGCGTGGTTATTTTTATTCTTTCTGGTGTAGGGAAGTCATTTCCTCATGAGTAGTAGGGAAAGGACGGCTAAGCCCGCATTTTGCCGGGGGAGATAACTCTTGCATCCGCCAGGGGGCGCCACCAGCTCAAGAGACCAAAAACTACCTCCAACACAGAAGAGCTCCAATTGTTGCAGGGAATGTATTCTTCCGCGGTGATGCGGTCTGGTGGTGATGCGGTCGCTGGAAAAAGCTTCCGCGGAGAAAAAGTAGTCCCCAGACTTCAAATACGCTGCATGGTCCGCTTGGGTCGAGTGAGGTATCAAAGTGAAGCATTCGTGAAGGGGCATCCAGTCATGGGTGGGTGCATGTAAAATTAGGATTTTTTCCCGAAACTATAAAAAGCGGAACACGGACTTTACCCCTAAAATAGGGGAAACCCCCTATCAACTCTAGCCAAAAGGGCTAATATCGGTCCCCGGGCTTATTGGGGCCTGCCTATCAAGTCAATGGGGTGGGTGCATGTAAAATTAGGATTTTTTCCCGAAACTATAAAAAGCGGAACACGGACTTCACCCCTAAAATAGGGGAAAACACCTATCAACCCTAGTCAAAAGGGCTAATATCGGTCCCCGGGATTATTGGGACCTGCCTATCAAGTCAATGGGGTGGGTGCATGTAAAATTAGGATTTTTTCCCGAAACTATAAAAAGCGGAATACGGACTTTACCCCTAAAATAGAGACATCTTCGGTGACCGAAGAGACACGGAGGTGCCCGAAGATGTCACGGAGGTACCCGAAGATGTCACGGAGATCAGTGGATTTTTCCCACAATGTCGTGGGTGATCAAATTCTCCGGCATTCTCCGACAATCTTCAGGGGCGAGAGGGGTCCCTAGTGTACCGGTTGGGTTGTATGAGGGATCAATGTGAAGCATTCGTGAAGGGGCATCTGATGGAGTGGGTGTGGGGTTGAAATATCGTCATTCTGCGCATGCGCGGTAGACCAAGTGTATGGAAATAGACGTTTTGGGGTCTAGGGGAGCCCCTAGTGGTCCGATGGAGTCGAGTGATGTTTCAATGCGAAGCCTATGTGAGGGGGCATCCCAAGGGCTGGTTGTGGGGTTGGAATATGGTCATTCTGCGCATGCGCGGTAGACCAAGGGTATGGAAATAAACGTTTTGGGATCTAGGTGGGCCACTAGTGGGTCGATGGAGTTGAGTGAGGTATCAATGTGAAGCCTATGTGAGGGGGCATCCGATTGGACTAGGGTCACGGCCGTTGTCAACAGTCTGCGCATGCGCAGACAGGGAATTCTGGGAAAAGGGTGTGGACATAGTAGACGTGTTGGGGTTTAGGTGAGCCCCTTAGCGCCTTGACGCCATGATATAGACCGGAGAGAGAACAACAACAACAACAAGGATGCCACTTGAGAGAACAACAACAACAACAAGTTTTTTTTTCATATAGTTTATTTTCCCCAATGTTACATCATACCCACGCTGGGGGAGCCGCGTTGAGTATGTTTACAACTCAAAAAGACTCTTGCCCAATCAGACGCCACCATTTGCATCTGTCATATTCGTTCCTGTCCGTTAGATGTATTCTTGTCCAATCAGAAGTCGCCATTTCAGAAAGTTCCATCTTTGCTCGGTGTGATCTAAGCGTCGTCGGGCAGGCCTGGATATTCTTCCGGCAGCATGTCCTGAAACAGTTGTTTGCGCATTCTGATCGCATTTTCCAGGGCCTCGGTGGGTGGTAGCCCCATAGCCTCTTCCAAGTGACGCTTGGTCTTCATGATGGACCTGTGCGTGGGTCGCCTTTCATTTCAAGCGGTAGTAAGGTATACTGTTCATAGATCGCCATGGCTGTTTTCCTGATGCGGGGGCGCATTTGGGTGTACGGCTGTTGTAAATTATCCTCTCCGGCGTCCTCGATCGCTGCAGCGTAAGTATTGATAGCTGCTGTCACAATACGATCCCAGAAGGTAGGTTCTGCCTCACTTTCCACGGACGTAGGCTGACTATCTGAGGTAAAGCTCTCCGTATCACTAGATAGACTCTCAGCAATCTCTGTTTCGGTATCAGTCGATACACTCTCAGCAATCTCTGTATTAGCATCCGCCTCAACGGACTCCTCAGAGTCTTCAATCCCATGTATATTTTTCTGGTGTCGCATCATATCGTAATGTCTGGTGAACGTGCGTTCGCACTCAAAGCAAGTATAAGCCATGTTGACGGTTGAACGTCGACTGTGCGTGTTTTTGGAAATACGTTTGCTTTTATAGGCAGTAACGCCCATCAACGCTTAGCTTAACGCTTCAACGCCCTGGTGAATTAGCTCAGAAGCTCTGATTTCCATGGAATTGACACCAATTCATCGAAATGCAGTGACGCCCGTCAACGCCCGTCTCGACGCCTTAACACACTTTCTAAACGCTTTAACGTCGTTTAATGATGCGTTCGAACAAATGTTTCTTTTGTGCTATTGCACAACATCGACGCTGTTCTTTCAATTTCTATATGAACTGGGTCCTTATCCAACAAGTTCATATGGGTCACGAGGTCGACATACCGCTGACGTAAAGCCCGTCGTAGTCTGGGTGCCAATCTGTTATGGGCTAAAATTGCGGCTTCCTCTTTCGAATACCCTTTGCGTTGAAACTTGTTTTCTGTGACCCTCAACGTCTTGCCCATCTCGGCGTTCGGGGTTGAGTTGGTCCTTCACGGTTGGGTGATATTCCGGGACTGATGGTATGAAGGGGCCCCGCTGTATGGGGGTGGGTTGCTGCTGCTGCTCTACCAGATGTGGACTCGGTGGATGGTGTCGGGGTATCTCTCACAGAACGTACACGTACACGACATGTTGGTCTGTCGACCAATACATAAGGACTGATGAGGGACACATGTTCATTCTTATATGTACAGACACCACCACCAACACCACCACCACACACTACCACCACACACACACACACACCACCACCATCACATTCCACCACCACCACCACCACCGCCACCACCGGGCGTTGACGGGCGTCAACGCCTGGTGGTGGTGGTGGGAGCTCCCGTGTTGCAGAGCCCTTGGATCGGAGCTCTTGGACCTCAAAGCCTGTGGAGCTCAGAGCCCGGAAGTGACATTTGCATATGACCTCTGTGAGATCACTTCCGCTTCCGTTCACGTGACCGGAACTGACCTTTGACCCCTGCGCGCGCTAACAATACCGGATAAAAATTGCGCGCAGGGGTCAAAGGTCAGTTTCGGTCACGTAAATGGAAGCGGAAGTGACCTCACAGAGGTCATATGCAAATGTCACTTCCGAGCTCTGAGCTCCACAGGCTTTGAGCGCCAAGAGCTCCGATCCAAGGGCTCTGCCACACAGGAGCTCCCACCACCACCACCGGGCGTTGACGCCCGTCAACGCCCGGTGGTGGCGGTGGTGGTGGTGGTGGTGGAATGTGGTGGTGGTGGTGTGTGTGTGTGTGGTGGTAGTGTGTGGTGGTGGTGTTGGTGGTGGTGTCTGTACATATAAGAATGAACATGTGTCCCTCATCAGTCCTTATGTATTGGTCGACAGATCAACATGTCGTGTACGTGTACGTTCTGTCAGAGAACCTTCTCTCGTCGCGATAGTATGCCCAGGCACATTCAAGGCAAACACAACCAAGAGACACCGCCGAGTCCCGATATAGGTCCAACAAGTGCAGTAGAGCATCCCTATACGATGACGGTGAGCGGCCATACGGCATGTGGAAAGACGTCCTGGCTGATGAAGTTCTTAGAGGAAAGTGTGGCAACCCCAGCTCCGACACGTGTTGTTTGGTGTTATAGCCAATGGCAGCCCGCCTACGAAATTACGCGATTACAGAATGTGAGTTTCGTCCCAGGGATTCCTCACGACATAGACGAATCGTATTACTTTGACCCCGAGCAGACCAACGTGTTAGTGCTAGATGATCTGATGAGTGCGACCAAGGACAATTCACACGTTGCCGACTTGTTTACTAAAGGATCCCATCATAGGAATCTGTCCGTCATCTATTTGACACAGAATCTCTTTCCTCAAGGGAAGGCGTCCAGAGATATTGCCTTGAACTGCCGATACTTTGTGTTGTTCTCCAATCCCATTGACAGAGCACAAATCCGTGTGTTTGGTAGTCGAATTTATCCTCAGAACATCGACCATTTCATGCAGGCGTTTCAAGGGGCAACAAGTCGTCCGTACGGCCACCTATTCGTAGATTTAAAAGCCCATACCCCCGAAGATCGCCGGCTGACGACCCACCGGCTACCCGGCGAGGGATCACCGCAACGTCATATACCCCGACACCATCCACCGAGTCTACATCTGATAGAGCAGCAGCAGCAACCCACCCCCATACAGCGGGGCCCCTTCATATCATCAATCCCGGAATATGACCCAACCGTGAAGGACCAACTCAAACCCGTACAAGGGAATGAACATAATGTGAACTCGAGGCTATGGAAGGATTTGTTCAAAGAAAGTATGAACGCCGAGATGGGCAAGACGTTGAGGGTCACAGAAAGCAAGTTTCAACGCAAAGGGTATTCGAAAGAGGAAGCCTCAATTTTAGCCCATAACAGGTTGGCTCCCAGACTACGACGGGCTTTACGTCAGCGGTATGTCGACCTCGTGACCCATATGAAATTGTTGGATAAGGACCCAGTCCATATGGAAATTGAAAGAACAGCGTCGATGTTGATAACCTCGGGCATGAACTGGACGTCCGTGGAAAGTGAGGCAGAACCTACCTTCTGGGATCGTATTGTGACAGCAGCTATCAATACTTACGCTGCCGCGATCGAGGACGCCGGAGAGGATAATTTACAACAGGCGTACACCCAAATGCGCCCCCGCATCAGGAAAACAGCCATGGCGATCTATGAACAGCATAACTTACTACCGCTTGAAATGAAAGGCGACCCCACGCACAGGTCCATCATGAAGACCAAGTGTCACTTGGAAGAGGCTATGGGGCTACCACCCACCGAGGCCCTGGAAAATGCGATCAGAATGCGCAAACAACTGTTTCAGGACATGCTGCCGGAAGAATATCCAGGCCTGCCCGACGACGCTTAGGTCACACCGAGCAAAGATGGAACTTTCTGAAATGGCGACTTCTGATTGGACAAGAATACATCTAACGGACAGGAACGAATATGACAGATGCAAATGGTGGCCTCTGATTGAGCAAGAGTCTTTTTGAGTTGTAAACATACCCAACGCGGCTCCCCCAGCATGGGTATGATGTAACATTGGGGAAAATAAACTATATGAAAAAAAAAACTTGTTGTTGTTGTTGTTCTCTCAAGTGTCATCCTTGTTGTTGTTGTTGTTCTCTTTCCGGTCTATATCATGGCGTCAAGACGTTATGTTAGAGCATTAAGGCGTAACTACGAGCGTTGACGGGCGTCACTGCATTTCGAAGAATTAGTGACAATTCCATGGAATATCTAGAAAATCAGAACTTCTGAGCTCCAGTATGGAGCTATATGGAATATATGGTACTTTTCCAAAAATTTCACCTTTTCGCTCCGGGACCCTTCCCATCGTATTCTAAATGACGAGACGTGAAAAACAAGACCCCACAACCCATATCACAATGAACGTGTGTGAATTCCCCAGGATGGACCTATCCCTCCCATAGCCACCTATGGAGCTATATGGGCTATATGGTACTTTTTCCAAAATTTCACTGTTTCACTCCGGGACCCTTCCCATCGTGTTCTAAATGACGAGACGAGAAAAACAAGACCCCACAACCCATATCACAATGAACGTGTGTGAATTTCCCAGGTTGGAGCATATAGCCAGTATGAGACTATATGGGCTATATCGTACTTTTCCAAAAATTTCACCGTTTCGCTCCGGGACCCTTCCTATCGTGTTCTAAATGACGAGACGTGAAAAACAAGACCAAACAGCCCATATCACAATGAACGTGTGTGAATTTCCCAGGATGGACCTATACCCCCATATAGCCAGTATGGAGCTATATGGGCTATATGGTACTTTCCAAAAATTTCACCGTTTCGCTTCGGGACCCTTTCCATCGTGTTCTAAATGACGAGACGTGAAAAACAAGACCAAACAACCCATATCACAATGAACGCGTGTAAATTTCCCAGATTGGACCTATACCCTCATATATCCAGTATGGGACTATATGGGCTATATGGTACTTTTCCAAAAATTTCACCGTTGCGCTCCGAGATCTTTCCCATCGTGTTCTAAATGACGAGACGTGAAAAACAAATCCAAGCAACCCATATCACAATGAACGTGTGTGAATTTCCCAGGTTGGACCTATACCCCCCATAGCCAGCCTATAGGCCTATATACAGACCTCGGTGACTTTTCCAAAAAATTTCACCGATTAGCTCCGGGACCCTTCCCATTGTCATTTTCTTGGCGAGACGAGAAAAACGAGACCCCACAAACCATAGTAAAGCCTACCAAAACAATGTGATCACCCCTCTCCCCATACAGGCATTTTCCCTTATATTGTATAATACAGACCATATTGTAGGGGTAAAGTCCGTGTTCCGCTTTTTATAGTTTCGGGAAAAAATCCTAATTTTACTTGCTCCCACCTCATTGACTTGAAAGGCAGGCCCCGATAAGCCCGGGGACCGATATTAGCCCTTTTGGCTAGGGTTGATAGGGGTTTTCCCCTATTTTAGGGGTAAAGTCCGTGTTCCGCTTTTTATAGTTTCGGGGAGAAATCCTAATTTTACATGCACCCACCCCATTGACTTGATAGGCAGGTCCCAATAAGCCCGGGGACCGATATTAGCCCTTTTGGCTAGGGTTGATAGGTGTTTTCCCCTATTTTAGGGGTAAAGTCCGTGTTCCGCTTTTTATAGTTTCGGGAAAAATCCTAATTTTACATACACCCACCCATGACTGGATGCCCCTTCACGAATGCTTCACTTTGATACCTCACTCGACCCAATCGGACCATGCAGCGTATTTGAAGTCTGGGGACTACTTTTTCTCCGCGGAAGCTTTTTCCCGCGACCGCATCACTGCCAGACCGCATCACCGCGGATGAATACATTCCCTGCAACAATTGGAACTCTCCTGTGTTGGAGGTAGCTTTTTGGTCTCTTGGGGAGATGACGGGGAGTGCCCTATACCTTTAACCTGGAAACAGCGCCCCCTGGTGGATGCAAGAGTTATCTCCCCCGGCAAAGCCTGAGTCTAAATGCCGTGTAAGTTAAACCCAGCGAAGGCTGCTTGAACCTTGTACGGGCAAAATAATTTATGCGTTAGCCAGCTTAAGCTGACAACGCTAGCAGTGAGGAAGAGAACGTTCAGGGGATTATAAGAGGATTACAGGTGAACAAAGACTGCTCGATACAGCGTGATGATCGCCACGTTCTTTGCTCGCTGTTCAATGAGCACGCGAAAAGTGACGATAGATTGCTGAACCCAACGTGAGCAAAGGCACGTTAGTCTAGACAGCTCAGACAAGACATATCAAAGCGAACGCGAGCAAAATCACGTTAAATGCACAAAATGTCCGATCTCACGTTGTCCTAGTTCACAGTGACAGTTCACCGGCGAAATCCTATCATATAATCTGGTGACATATGTAAGAGGTGGAGAAAACTGAACAAGTTCTTGAGACGATGGTATGAACATTATAATCCTTGTCTTTTTAACAGTAAACTGGTATTGTTAAAATTACAACGCATATAAGGGAAGTGCGAAGAGGTGCCGACATATTGATAGAGCCACATGACTTCACAGTATAGTCTTCTGGTTAACCTATTCTAAAGCACATATCAAGAATCTAACGATTCCTGAGATGTGTTGTATCTCAGGTACGCTGTTATTGTACCTGTTCATGTGACAACTTGGATGACATGACCACACAGCCCCTAGCAGCGGTATAAGGGGTATTAGATATAAATCTAGAGAGCTATGATGGAAATGCTCTGACAACTCGTATATTGGTAATTGGCGAGCTGTGTCGCTGTGACAACAATCCACGCTCCGGTGAGAACCCCAACATCGATGGTATCAGACAATATAGCAATAAATAACTGAATGACACTCGACAGAAAACAGCTGGTGCCAATACTAACCCAACTACAATAGCTTTTTTTTAGATAATGTCCTTAAAATATATCCCCGCTACCTTTTTCCTAAGAATATTGTTACGGAATGCTGTCGAAGCTCTTTTCTGGAACCGAGGATGAGAACACTGTCGTTATCAGACATATAACATAATATGGCAGTACTATCGTGATTAAATTATTCTCTGAGAACTAATAGTCTGAAAATTCATATAATAAACTTATGCAGGTTTCCCCAACATTAGGACATTCACAACATGTAGTAATGTTGGGAAAGAACATACCTTGAAACATCTTCACATGAAATGATGGAAATCCCACAGTGGTGTGTTATTATATTGTGTTACGACGGCGCTATATTCCAATAACGTGTATATAACTACAAAGAGGCCTCGTTGTTCAAGATTGTTGGGTGTTCCATTAAATCTCACAAAGAAAACGTGACATATAGTCCAGATCTTGAGATGACTCGGAAAATCATTAAATTAATACTCACCGGGCAATTACAAACATAAACAAAAACTGATAATCACAGTAAAAGGGCCCAGATGCCCGCAGACTAAACTGTCCACCGTCCTGACCCGGGGATGTATTTCACTCTAGTATCTGAGGCAGACTGTATATACTTATAAGTGTCTGTTAACGGGGCAGTGTAAACGGTGCACCGATTGGGTAAACGCCACATCACGACGTCCTTACAACATACGAGCGATCTCATTGGTCAGCGATTGAATTGAATTAAATCAGGAGGTAGTTTGAGCATACCTCTTTGATATGGGTTTCCGTGGCATTCGACTTGTCGTTGAGATTTCCGCCATGTCTACGTTAGGTTCATGTATGTGTGTTCTCAATTCAGTTGGAAAGCCTACCCCAGAGAAAATCCGCCTTCAAACACCCAGTATTAGTCTCAACAGAAAATTAAATCACACACCACCACCATCGCGACCACCACTCTCCGCTCACTTCCGAACCCCTCGGAAGAAAGTTTTTACTGGTGCTTCCAACTTTGAAGTGTATAAAGCGACGTTATTTTCATACTCACTCACTCGCCCCAAATGTTAGGAATACTTAAGTCCAACGTTTGTGAATATATAGCTTATGATATTGAGGTAAATCTTAAAAATAACAAATGCCAGCTTCAATTGCAATGATTGTTTAATTGTCAAAGAAACAATATCATCATTTTCTGTCCGAATTCCAGGCGGATAATGCGATTTTCATCTGCCCGTCTTCCATGCGAAAGAATCTCACTCCTCTGGAAAGCAAGACACAAGAAACGAGTGCAATTATATTGTCCCATGTTCAGTCATTCGTCAAATGTAGGAACAATAACACACAGGTGCAGTGTGTGGGTAGTCAAGTGCCATGCACAGAAAATGTCATTGGCCTCTAGGATATCTTGAGGCTTAGGTAAGAAAGGGCCTTCAACACACAGGGGCTTGTTACCGTTGTTAATTGGTTAATTAAGTTGATTACGGGGGGGGGGCGAGGTAGGGAATCTCATTTATTCCCTATCTCGACTCAGCCCTGCCCCCTCCCCCAGTAATCAACCTAATTAACCAATTAACAACGGTAATCGGCCATACCGGGAGGGAATACGGCTGCTCGCGACGATGGGTATAGTATACAAAGAGACAACACTACCGGTGCTTTCAGCAAATTGTTCACTGGAGTCTTCTATGGCTTCTAAAATGTATCGATCACAATAAACCATCTACTAATATGCCTTCAAAGTTAACGAGTTTTGACGTAAAAATTATCTATCTGTCTAAAAGCTTTCAATTTGCCTATGAGATCGTGTGAACCAATTGGAGAGGTGGACAGCAGACTGTCAAACTGAATTGAAGCCATCTTCACAGGTCAATTTGAATACTACATACACGCACATTCCGATCACAGGTAGTATTCGATTCGATGTGTGAAGACATAAATCTGATCCATGTGTATAGTTGGGAAGCGCGAGCATTAGAAGAGACGAGCAGTGACAAAAAAAGACATACGTAAAATTTAAAATGGGCTGTTGGCAATGACAATGCCAGCAAGTTTCTCAATATCATTGAAATCAGATCTGGCAAACGCTCATTTCAGTCGCTTTCATATATACCTCCATATTTGTACAATGACCGGGCATATAAGGACGACAAACATCCGCTTGTGGATCAAGGTCACTAAACACGTAGGAGATAGCGGTGTTCTTAAATCTAAATCAGCGACAAGGCAGATATGGAAAATTCATCTGGTCGCAACTTATTGCCATTATGAGTTATAAGAGAATGGCAAATTATTACATTGTGATATACAGGGAGATACAATATTACCTCTAATTCATGACAACTGGAAAATCAACAACAGCGCTGCCGAAATATTCGTTAAAATAAGCTTAATTATCCTTTCTTTGAATAATAGGATAATTTATTTACCATATTTATAGTTAAATATATACTCCATGTTGAATCTTCCATGTATTCAACGCCCCAAAATTATAAGCGAAGGTTCGCAACGGGTCAACAACGAATGATTCGCGTTCACTTGGTGAAAATGTATTTCCCCTACCTACAGTTTTTCAATCGAGTAAATCGTCTCAAATAAAACCCGATGTTATGACTCATTGCATTTCGATCGAAAATAATAAACGATTAAACAAATATATATATTGTGAATTAACCGAAAGCTGTGTGGTGAGGCTCCGTCTAAATGACCTGATATATGCATACATTCAAGTATTCTGCTAAATATATATAATTCGAAATCTGACTTCATTCCGTCTTTCCTCGGCCGTCTGCATGTTGACTCTGCGGTGAATTATTGCACATTGATGGATATATACGGCGAAAAATCAGGCTGTAGTTAGCCTGTATAGCATAGCAGATATAACGTATCAGCATCTTTATTCACGTTTGCATGTAGTTCAGTATACGGTACTCTAACCTTATCTGGTCTGTGCGAGGGATTGGGTGGGGGGGGGAGGGGAGGAAATGGCCGTGAAGTTTCTTTCGTGCTAAAGAACGGAGAAAAATGGAGAGCTGAATCATTAGCATGTCATATTGCGGTAATTTGGAGCCCATTCCCCGAGCAAAAAATTATTGGTTAATGCAAAATTAATATCAGATACCTTTTTACTAATTTATCTTGCCGTTTTCCTCAAGAAATTGCATAAATGAAAAAAAAAAAAAGAAAGCTCGAAAAAATACCTTCTGGTAAATTGAGATCACTTTAGTGTCTCCATCATGGATTTCTTTTTACATTTTCGGATAGAGCTTGTCCTAGTGGAATAGTGCGATACGTTTCAGCTCCCTAGTCTCTGGGATAGGGAAAATATTTGGGAGAGGCGGGATGCTTTCGAGGCTGAAGTATACCCCAAATGACCCTGGCCAGATAGGCCTCAATAGAAATGCTCCCTTTACGATGCACGCGATTTACGCGAAGTGAGCATTGTACCATGGGAAGGAAACACCGGGTTTCCAAGCTGTTTATTTCGAGAATTTTATTTGTCGCTCAGAATTGAAATCAGAATTAGCTGTTTCTCGTAAAACCTGATTTATTAATTTTTAGGAGAATTTTTCTTCCTGTGACTGAGTGAGACTGTATCCCGACAAGAGTAGTTTCTAATTTAACGATGACATCACCGACCACGTGTTCTCATTAGGTGATCGAGTGGGTTAGCAACTGGTTGATATCGTAAATAACAGAAGACGAAATACATACTTCCCAATCCAGTAAGAGTCATCCGCGTTCTCCGCTTTACTGATGGTCAGAGAAAGGGCTTCTGAACCGTCGGACCAAACCAATCCATTATACAGCATTTTCTTCCAGTGAGGCCATTTTTTCTTCTCCTTCAGACGAGTGAGGCTCGCGTGCATAGCTGTAAACAAGTTATAAACAATATTAAAGCATGTCAAAATATCATAATTATGTAGTCCCCTTTTGGGGTACATCTAACGCCCACTACTTTCACCACCAGTCTGTGCCGGAGGAGTCTTTGAACGTTCCATTGGTAGTTTGCAGATCTCGATAGCAGGTCTCTCTCCAACCATGTCTTTGGCCGAATCTGGTGGAGACTGACCGAACGAAGGTACCATGCAAGCCATCATCAATTAATCAGTTTCACGTTGTAAAGAATGCTCATCGTATTCTCATCAAAACGCCAGAATGAATGCTTATCGAGGAGATCCAGACAATTTGAAAGTCAAATGTCTTTTTTCCCCCTTATATTTCAGCAACAAGTAGGGCAAACATTCAACATAATGAAATTCTAGGAATTTATTTATCTTCTAGGGTGGTTCAATAGTACTCTAATATATTCGATTCAGTGAAAAATGCTTGTTTTCTTAGAAAAAGCTCAAAGTTCATTTTCACCAAAATGTCACAATAGTTTTCTGGAACAATGTTGAATCGGAAAATCTATTAAAAATGGAAGATCACCAGGCTTCTCTTCAAGACAGTAAGAGGGCCAACACGAAAAACCATGATCATGAGGGCAAATTATCATGATTTCTCTACTTAGATTTCCAGCGTTACTTCGTTGATCACATTGCCTCAACATTTGAAAACCTATTGCCCAATTCAAAAATCCTTTCACAACTGTTCTCTTGAAAGCTTATATTTTCCTTTTCTATAAAATGTACTTCAAATATCGCTATTTTGGTAGATGCGCAGAAACATGCGCATTAGACGTAAACTTGGATTTGTCTAGAACCGCCTTAACATGTTGGGTTATATCTCTCACATTTTTAAGGATTCACTTAACTTCCGGTGTATCAAGTGATATCATCCGGTTTACATCACCTGATTAATTCGAATTTTGTATAATCTGCTATTCCAATGCCTTGTTAAAGAAATACAAAGAAGTTCAAGCCATTCTGTAATGGCCCACTGGGCTTATTATATTCAATAGGATTTGTAGGCGTCATATCCAATAATGAAACACACTCCCCGTGTCATCTAATACAATAGAGGCTGTTTGTTCATCAGAAGAAACATATTAATTTGAATAAAATGCGACTTCAAATTTGTACATTTTTATTATTTATTCAACAAAACATTATTAGTAGACAATGTCATGCACATATCCGGTGAATAAAAATTCAGATAAGCACTAACTATAGTTTTAAGATAGATAATCGATTGCTAGATTAGAACCTGAAGATCGATACCTTCTTTTCCTTCCATCAACGGTCTGCCTGGTGGCAAATTGATAGCGTGTTCGGTGTAGAGGTCAACCACAGCATCCACGTCTTGGTTGTTGTAAGCAATGGTCCACGCAACATACGAGGCATTAATTGCCTCTTCCATTTCTGTGAACATGAAAAAACAACCGGTACCTTGAGAACTGTTGATCGCTGCTCTCTTGAAGGAAAGTAGCATATTTTTCTGTATACTATAATTTTTTTATTTTTTTTTTATTTGGGGCTAAAGCTTTTATATGAATTTTGTCTTTGGATTATGGACGCGGAAATTCTTTCATGGACGAGACTGAATATTTAAAGGCGGATTAGAATTTAGAGAAAATAGAGGAATCACCATTCCATTTTCGTTCACCATCACCAACTATCCGCCATACCCTAGTACTCACATCAACACACTTGACTGAATGAAGCAAACAAATACTATTGAATTAAGCCTATGTCTGTAAAAAAATTCTGCGAACATAAACTCCCACAATGTTTGTATGTGTCCCATACTCGAATTAGTTCATTGCTCTAACTGTGTGTCTCACGCCACTGTACCCTACTGACATCGGGACCGCGAATTCAACAGAACAACTGTGGTATCATATTTTTCGGTGTTATTAGACACGGTTCCAGACATCCATCAGAAATCTATTGACAATTCAAAAAATTATGTAGATGCAAGATTGTGAAAGTTGATAAACAATGAATTATTAATTTAACAGTTATATTAGGGACAGCTCATATCACTAATTATGATAATAGTTGTCTGACATGGAACTGACCTCCCCAGGACAGGTGAGTCCCAATAGTTCCAGACACGAAGCAAAGAACGACAAAAAGTAGAATCTTCATCTTCACCTGCAATTAGATAAACTAATGAGTTATAATGATACATGTTTTAACATGGTGTTGAATGTGTGCATATATTTGAGAAGACTAAGACTTTTTCACCACTCCTTTAATGTTGCGTTTAATGATGCTTCGTTGCCATCACTTAACTCGGGCTACGGCTTACTCATGACTTGTGTTTAATCGTGTTCAATTCCGATTAACTCGGGGATATGGGACGTGTGAGCGCCGTGTAATATAGAATTTCCTTATCTTCTGTGAACGGTCACAATCAAAGCGTGACTGGGATACACAGAACTCCGGAAAACGGAATACGGAATACGGAAAATAGATTACTGTTCAATGATACGAATTTGACACAGACGCGGACATTACTCAGAAGCGACGGCTGACGACTGATGTCAGACATGACGCTTACATTCATAAGGAAAGCCTCGGACGAATATGAAGTTTGATGTCAGCTACTAAGAATGCTGGTCATTGATACGGATTTGATGATAGAAGCCTCCTGCCTATCTGGCATCACTTGACCCTGTTAACCGCTTGTCGCTTGCAAGAAATAACTGGTGTTTTATGTCATACATGTACCTACTTCGATTTTGGAGCCAACATTTTCTTATGAATAAGATCTTTTGGTTATGGATGTCAGCACGACATGCTACTCCGAACGTCAGAGTAGTATCACAGAAATATATTTCTGTATCAAAATCGTGAATATATTGAGAATTGAAAATGCCAGATGTAAGCCATTCACAGTAAAAGGGAAATTCACAAGAAATGTATATGCATGTACTCACCGTATCATCAGCTTCTGTTAAAGTTCTTCTCAATACCCGTCAATATATATACGCTAAGGCCTCGGAATATCAACCAGATCTGAATTTGATCACAGATTGATTAATACCTTTGGCCAAGCTGATTCAGCAGAATGATAAAATCGCTCTGTCTGGTAGGAAAATGAAACACATCGTTAATTACGTTTACCTGACACGATTATTGTATTTCAGCTGCCACACGTATACAAAACTGTCCCGAATGCCTTGTTGAGATTAAAGATAACCCGTTTGTTACCAAGTCATTAGTTGCACTTGTTAAACTTTCCTTAATGGGAAAGTTTCTGAACACCATCTGGATAGAATCGACTAAAGCATGATGGAATCTACATAATGGAAAATGTTATTATACAGTTCTATACAATCAACAGACGAACGGTTCTTCACAGCAAACTGAACAGCACTGCACAGACACTGTCCATGTACGGATGACTTTCGTGATGGAAGTTAATGCCTTTACACTACTGGTTTGAAGATTTCCGCGATAAGCTAGGGCCTGCACAGTACTGTCGTGCTATGTCTTGGAATATTTTTTGCTTTGTGATTTATTGACAACATGCAGTTGCTTATAGTTAGGACCTTCCCGATAAGGAACATTGTTAGTGTCAAGTTCTCTTTCCAAGTTTAGTAGCGCTTGTTGATTAACTCTTTATGACCTGGATGAAATGAGGTTCGGAAATATAGCTTCATTTGGATCTGTTCGTGGTACCACAAGAGTAAATGAAAATCGAAAGCCAAGACTTTCTGGGCTTTTGGAATATCATATTGGGCTAATTATCCTAGAACCATATTGGTCGATCATCAAGTGTTAATTTAAAATGGTGGTCACCGGGGTCATCATGAAAATCTAATGTGGCGCACAAACGCATCAACGTGGTGAATATTTGTCCAGCGTAACATTAATGTCTATATTATCCAATCGATTTTCAGCCTATTCAAAACTGCTTCTACGCGCAAAACCGCGGATAATATCAAAATGGCGGCCATGAAGTATCATCTGGAAGTCCAGTGGAGGATTTCTCACACCAGAAAATATGCATTCGTCGAAATCGAACTTTCTTGCGCTATGCTTTAATATCATTTGCATGCATTAACACAGATTTATGCATTAGCAGAATTTTTTGTTAATTCTTACGTTGATCTCAGTTGGTCTACTACAAGCTGTATTTATTTAGTTTCCTGTAAGGAGTGTTGTCAACAGTATGTTGGCAAGACCACTGAAAGACTCCATCTGGGAGAGGAACGATCACAGCAGAAAAACAGTTAGGAAAAAGTAATTGCTTTTTGGCAGACATTTTTCTGGCCCCGACCATGGCTGGGACAACTTCAGAATCCAGACTATAGACATAGTCTACCCATCTACCAAGGAACCCCCCTTTGGATTTGAGAGCAAAATCCGAGAACGGGAATTGTTCTGGATGCTGGAGCTTGGGTCAGTGCTTGGTTTAACTGATAATGCCAAAGGGTTCGGCAATGTTGCAAACCGCCGTTAAAATATATCCAATATTACTTAAGCCTCACCAACGGAGACATCGCAGCCATGGTTGGAGAAGGTTAATTTGTGCGTTGATTCACGGTCATATCACTTTAAAGTATTTAGTGGGTTTAACTAGCACACCCAAGAGTATGCATAGATTGCGTACAGTCCTTTATTAGTTACCTCAGATCGTTGTATATCTCTGGTAATATGATTAAAAATTTCAGTGTCTTCAGGAAAAATTACACCACCTACAATCACTAAAGTTTGTCAAGATATAACGTATTTTCGATTGTATCGTCTAGTGAACATAGAAAGATCCAAAGACTGGCTTTTCTTGAAACTCAACTACTTGGATAAAGGACTAGACATTATTAATTATCACGAACCCTGAATGATCCAGAGGTACGCAGCGCTGTACCAAACTATTTAAAGTTCACAGAACCTCCTTGCTTTTCATATAAATATACTAAATCTATAGCCACCAAAATATTCAATTACTTTAAAGCAGTCAAGGAGTTTGACTGGGATTTATACACATCTGTAGACTATAGTTGTGATTGTGAATCATCGAACTTTAACTATACACCATGCAAGCATGTTGTGACTGGTGACCTTGTTATATTGAGTGATGAGGACCAAATAATACTCCTGATGAAGGGACCTAAATATAGAGAGCCGAGAAAAAAACCCTGAAAGCGGACCAGAAGATAGTCTTGACTGTACCGGGCGAGTGTGTTATTGAGTGGTCGAAGCGAGAAAAAGTTGAACCTACAGTACTCGCTGACTAGCTTGACCTCACCAGGAACAAGGTCGTTGAAACAATCCGCCATATTGACAGTAGTACCCTTCCCCAAGCAAAATAAGTACTGAGAAACTTCATCTTGCAAGAAGTTCTAGCAAATCTGCAGAGTAAATTCGTCATAATCCCGGCAGACAAAGCTCCATATAATATAATATTTATATGTAAATATTACTATTACCAGGTGCTAGTTGAGGAATTGAGTATAAGCACATCATCTCCGAATACGTCTACTTACTCCCAAACAGCAGTTACTCTGAAAGATTCATTTAACAACCACAAGACGTTTCTCAAGAAAAGAGGTATTTGTCTTCCAACAACTCATAACGATATACCGAAAGTGTACTGGACTCCCAAAATGAACAAATCACCATACAAAGCTAGATTCATAGCTGGTTCCAGAAACTGCACCACCAAGCTTCTTTCAACCCTGTTGCCGAGGGCCCTTCAGGAGGTAAAAGCATTTTAGGAAAGGTAATGTGCCACTATTTTTAAGAACCCTGGCATTGAATGCATGTGGATATTGAAAAACTCAAAATGTCTTTCGGGAGAACTTGATGCTAAAGGCCACATACCGTACAGACATGTATCCACATGGGATTTCTCGAATCTCTATACTGCAATCCCTCATCAGGACCTTATTGCCCGTCTTAGTTCATCAAATCTTTGTTCAAGAAAACTGATCGCCGATATATTAATGTCAGGAGCCATAAAGCATTCTTTAGCTATACTAAATACAAGGGAAATCATTCATGGCATGTTTCTTTGTTTATAGAGTTGCTCGAATTTCTCATTAATAATATCTGTGAAATTCGGCAATACAGTATATCAACAGCATATAGGTATTCCAATGGCCCCCTTTGGCTGACCTATAACCGTTCTCTTATGAATACGACTATATGCAGACGCTTTCAAAAACAGATTATTTCAAAGCCCGTTTCTTCTCATTCACAAATATAAATGACGCAGTGGAGAATATATATCCACCTTCAGTGTATTTGAAGGAAACTACAGATGACCCTAGCGGCACATCATATTTAGATCTATATCTCTATAAAAATGAAGCGGGCCTTCTCTCTCGTCGACTTTACGACAAATGAGATTATTACAATTTCGACATCATAAACTATCCCTATCTGGACAGTAATATACCAGAGGGGCTTGCATATGGCGTATACATATCTCGCCTAGTAGCATTTGCTAGATTCTCTTTTAAATGTGGCGATTTTAATCAACGTCACAAAACATTATTACAGAAATTTGTGAAACAGGGCTATATCATCAGGCGCCTCCACTCGATGTTTCTCAAATTGGCGATATATCGCATGCTGATAGCAAAATACGAGCGTAGCGTGTAAGATCTATGGCGGTACGTTTCGTAAATTTCGTAACCGCTTAACCCGGGGCTAGGGGTCGTATGAGCCTATGTATTTCGAGATCCTCATCGTGTTCATATGAACAGGCGCAATCAAAGCGTGACTGAGATACAACATACACACACATGTACTCTAGATAACGACTTTACAACGTATATCATATGGATTAAGAATACTGATCAGCGATACCGATTTGATATTTTTGGAACATCATGATGTCTCGCTGGCATCATTGAAAACTGTTGACCGCTTCTGTCTTTCAGGAAATTAGTCTAGTTTTATGTATACTATATTTATCCTTTTAATTTGGTGATGTTATTATATGAATTAGGTCTTTGGATTATGGACGCGGAAATTCTTTAATGGACGACGGCTGAATATTGAATTACGGACTAGACGCTTGTATATCAGAAACTTATCATTATAGTCTCACTTTGAGCCAATTTGCATAAATTGCATAAGCCGTCTAGCCGTGAAAGAATTTCCACGTCCATAATCCAACGACCTAATTCATATAACAGCATTAGTACCAAATTAAAAACAATTAAGTAATACATCAACATAAGCAGTTTCCAATGATGCCCACAAGACATCATGATGTTCCAAATATAAAATTCTTATCGTAGATCAGTATTCTACGGAGCCGTAAAAAGGACATGGAAATTTTTTATTAGCCCCTATTAAGTCGTTATAACGACTTATTAAGTTGTTATAACGACTTATTAAATCGTTATAACACTATGTCATTATAACGACTTATTATGTCGTTATAACGACTTTTTAAGTTAATAAGTCGTTATAACGACTTAATAGGGGCCAAATGTTTTGTTTTGCCATGTCCCTTTTACGGCTCTGCAGTATTCGCATATGACATTCCTAGAGAATGAGGTCACTTTTGATCGCGACTGTACATGGGGTTCATAAAGCTCGTAGCAGACACGCCAAAAATCTTGCCCGCTATGCTTGTATTTTGCTATCAGCATGCGATATGTATGGCTAACTTTGAGAAACTTTGAGTGGAGGCGCTTTTTTATTATTGATATTTTCCATTTCTTCTCCTTAAGTCAATACATGTGCGGTATCTGTATACACACAAATATATGTGCAATAAAGTGTATCTTACCTTTGGTAACTTTATATTTATCGGTAACTCATACCATGTATACGAAAGCATCCAGCATATTGTCCATACATGTTAAAATCAGCTTTATTTCATTTCAGTTAGTGCGGCTAAAAAACTCTGGGATTCCATCCGCTACAGACCTGCCTCAGACTGCAGTGGATATAATATTGGAACTGATTGAGTGGGCAACAGAGAATTTTTCCTAGAGCATTAATACTCTATAGACTGATCGATGTATGTATTGTTTTCCACAGCTGTGCATATGCATTGTTGTCTGAGTTGAATGGAACATCAGAATAATTACTACTCATATTAAATTCTAATTATCTATAAAGATTGCCATCAGTCAGCTGTCGTGGGTAAATCCTCTCAAAATGAACGTTGAATGGATGGCAACTGACGGTTAAAATCAGCCCAGTCCCCATTTAAGTAACAGTTGTATCTAATAATGGTGTATAACTCCTTCCTGATATAAACAATGTTTTACTTTTCCTGTCGTACCTTCTGCTGGTAGATCTGATATTTTAATGCCATAATGATAAAATTCAGTATATTATTTATTTTGCGACTCAATCCGTACATAACAGTACTCTCAGTTACCTGGACGCGAATATTTTCCTTTCCCATAAACACTCTTCCATTTGCTGCCAAATTGGCCTAACTTTAATACAATTCCAAAGTAAGTGTAAGACCGTCTCATTTTCCTATTCACAGAAGATGCATAAAGTGTTAACCTCTGGGTTCATTTTATTCGCAAAACTATTTGTAGTCAAGGTTCCATAGACTATTCTATATTGACACCATCTCGGCGTAGTGTCGTTGAAGGTGCCTTTACCTGCATTGGTGTTCAATATTTTCCATTCTTTTTCACTAACGGCCTGCCCTCACTTCACATTTTCGAAACAGCTATTTTTTTTAGAATTTCGCAAAAAGTCTTACACCCTTTCATATTTTGACTAACGGAAATATATGTGGGAGTATGAATGAAAGTATCAGAGGCTTGGTAATCTCTTTTATCTCGATCTTAACTTACGCGAAGACATCATTACCATTTCAAGTACACCGTGAAATTCTAAAAGTATCTAGACTGTAAACTGCTTTCATATTTCATAAACTGTCCTTTTGAATCTGTTAAGTCATTCATAGAATTAATACCTTTCTGCAACTAGCGTTATACATGTAGGGCCGGTTCGCAATTTTAAAAGGTCATTATTACAAAGGAACTCTTCTTCTTAAAAGCATCTTCTGGATTTCCTTTATAGACGGTATTTTGTTGCAAGGAACTCCAGGCTCTCAAGACATCTCCCCAAAACTGATTTTTCATCTCTAGTATTACGTCCATTAACAAAAGGTTTGTCCATTTCGGATCTGGGTGTAACAATCGTCTCAACCAAGACAGTTTTTGAGCCTGGATGAATTGTTTTATCAACAGGATGTCCATTCCACAATCACGGACTTTCTTAACTGCTTGTTTCCTGGCTACTTTGTCCAGTTTTGAAACCCACACAAAGAAATATGAACTAATTATTTGGTGTTTCCCCTTTTCTCACCCTTCTGGCCTTCGTCCTTACTATAATCACATCGACCTTTATCTTATTCAGTTTTTTGCAAATCTTCTATTATTTTATCCGAAGGGTTCCGAAGAGATGAGAATAGATGGTTCAGTTCTGCTAACATTAAAAATTTAAGTACTACAATTCTTCCTAATCGGGTTAAAGATCTCCGTGACCAAATTCCCATCATATTTTCGATAGTCTTCAACTTATCTTTAATGACCGAGAAGGGTACTTGGGCCTTGGGACCAATCAAGGTGCCATTTAATGTTATGCTACACATCTGATTTTTTTGCTACCAGCCTAAATAATCCTTGTTTTTTTTTGTCTATGTTGATTTTTAAGCCCGAAAACCGAGCATAAAAATCAAGGTCATTCAAACAGCAATTCAAGCTATATTCTGAACCATAGCGGATCACAGTTATGTCGTGGGCAAATCGTGTTAGTTTGTAATCTAGTTCGTTAATACGTATGCCTTTAACCTTATTATTCATTCTATGCATGACAGCCAAAACTTCTGCATGTATTTGGAATATGTATGGCGAAAGAGGCTCTCCCTGGTGATAACCTCTCGATATTTACCAAAAAAACGAGATGCAAAGCCATTCACTATTACACATGACTGAATATTATTATAGAAAACGTGAATCCATCTCAGTATTAAAACATTTCTAAGCTTTGTGTATGTAGTTTCAGTCCACCGAGTTAACGCCTTCTCAAAGTCTTCGAGATAAACCATACCAGGAACTTGTTAATCTTCAGTAAATTGCATAGTATCCTGAACTTACCCATAAACCTCACAGTCATAAAACACTTTCATCCTCATTAACCCTATCTGACCTATTTTGGAACCTGTCAAGGCCTTGGTGAGGGGGAGGGGGGCAATCCGGTCCCATAACTATTTTTCTTACCCCTTGAGCTAAGCGCCTGAAAATTACCACGCTATATTCTTGGATCAAGCTCTAACAGAAATTTAAAACATCCCAAAGGCCGCTTTCATGACGTAACAGTGAAGTCATCTTCAAAACAGGATTTTTTTTGTCAATTTTTTATTTGTGTGTTAAGTTCTTCACAAAAACTACGTGATAAATTAGTAGATAAGTCTGATGTGAAATGTAACGGATTTCGTCCAATTGTCTCCGAAGAAAAGCAGGAAGTTTGACCTAAAATGACGAAAACATCCCTTTTCTGGTACCCCACATGGCGGTCATCTTGAATTTAGCCTTGATCCTCTACTCGGGGTTTATGCATTAGGCTCAAAATGACCCTAATATGAAAAACTGAAAAGTCGCGAAGGGTCCGCTTTCATTTAGTTGTCGATCCGGAGATAGGGAAGAAAGTTTGGTCGGAGGTCATAATGTCCCCCACCCCCGGGCCAGGTAGGGTTAATTATATACGGTAATCTCGTTATGATCCTGAAAGTTATAGCAGTTGATCCTATTTTATATGAAACATTTAGTAAAGAGATGAAGCGCCAATTTTCTAGTTTATGTTTTGGTAAACATGGGATGACCCCCTGCTTTTGAGAATTAGACAGTTCCCCTGATGTATAAGCATAGTTTAAAGATTTCAGTAGGTATTGCCCGATATCTGTTCAAAAGAATTGATAAAATTCGGAAATGTGTCCATCCCGTCCCAGATTTTTCTCATTTTTAAAATGTTTCAATGCATTCAATAGCTCTTTAAGGGTAAAGATCCCTTCCATGTCTGCCGACTGATCATGGTCGAGTTTGGGTGTTTCTGATTCACGTAGTGGGTCTTCCAAATCTACCGAACTGATTTCCTGCTTATAGTGTATAATTTTCTATAGAATTGTTTTGCTTCTTCTAATATATCTTTCTCTTTTTGAATTATATTGCCGTTGTTAACCTGCTAATTGTTTTATTTATAGTTTCTCCGTTCTAAGCCTAAACAGTAACTACTTGGTGTTCCCCCTTTTCCCACCCATCTTGCCTTCGTCCTTACCATAATCCCATCGACATTTATCTTATTTATGTCCTCTATTTTTTCATTCATTTCTTTGAT
The DNA here is from genome assembly GCA_036873755.1 of Hanleya hanleyi. NCBI lineage: Eukaryota > Metazoa > Mollusca > Polyplacophora > Lepidopleurida > Hanleyidae > Hanleya > Hanleya hanleyi. The sequence continues at coordinate 73,073 of JAVTVY010046123.1, forward strand.
CTCTGCTAATAATGTATTTGATGCTATTAATGGGTAATATTTTCCATTTTATCTGATTTCAATTCCAACAAGAGTTTTGAGTTCAATGACTTCGCTTCTTTATTTCTTTCCTTATTCTTATGACTTGAATATGAAATAGTTTTTTCCTCTAATATTTAGTAAAATCATCTCGAAAAGTAACTCATCGTCTATGCTCATATTATTTTCTTCTATTTGACCATGACCAGCTATTTGGGTTTTTATATTTTTCTGTTTTTTTCTGCTATAGTTTCTTTCGCTATTTAACATTCTTTATCTTTCAATAACGAGTTATTGAAAACCCCTTCCGTTTAGGTAAATCGTTGAATTTTAGCTTCATGTTTATGCAGGATTGATCGGATCTGTAACTCGGGGCCCTCGGCGGCCAAGTTGTCTGAGACGCTTCGCTGGTGGCCGCTAGCCTCACGCCGCTGAATCGGCACGGGTTCGAGTCCAGCTGGTCCATGTGTGAAAGTTTGTCAGTTACTTGCCGACGGGCGGTGACACCAAACTGACTGTCACCATATGAGTGAAACAACCTTGAATATGACATTAAGCCAAATCCCCCTACCCCCCCCCCCCCACCCTTATAACTCGGATGGATTCCCGTATCACCTACCATGAGTATCAGATTATGTGAGATGAGGAACAAATGTAATCTAGCCTGTTTGATTGGTGGAGGCGCTTTTTGGTATAGCCCTGTTTTACAAGTTTCTGCAATAATATATTGTGACGTCCATTATGTCGGCTACGGGTCAGATGAATTTGAAATTGGATAAAACTTGCTTTTCACCAATCTTGCATGGTGTTATTCGTTGTAAATAGGTATTCATACTGAGTTACTTCTTTGTGGGGTTACTTTTTGACGCGATGGTGAATACCACGCAGATATTCACCATCCAATATCATTTAGGGTCAAACGAGGTCAAATCAAAAATGGATAAAAACTATTTTCAGTCTGGCTTTTTTTTCTTCATTTGGTTGTTTCTACAACTGGTTATCCATTTTGATTGTTAGTTTCTTGATAATTAATTTTCAAGAAAATTGAAGTTACATGGGGCCATTTTGAGAGGTCAAAATGGATATCGCTTTCTAGATGTTTACGTTTTTTCTTATGCATTTTAATCATAAGTATGAGTATTGACCAAGTAAGATCATCTCGGATGATATTGTGGATTCAAATGTGCTGTAGTATATATGGCAAGCGTCAGATCCGACATTCAATATTCATCCGTGGTCCATAAAAGAATTTCTGCGTCAGTAACCGAAAGACCTATTACGTATGACAGTTAACACCAATTACAAATGTGTATGAAATAAAAATAATGAAAACACAAGATGGCTTCCTACAAGTCATTTCCGGAGTATGTATATCAGTCACACTTTGATTGTGTGTGTTGATTTGAACATCATTGAGATGTAAAATACATGATATTCGAACGACCCCTAACCGCGGAATTAGACACCAGTTACTTGTACACGACAATCGTATTTTGCCGTTAGTGTACATTTTTATCACCGGATTGGAGAAACTTTGTTTGGAGGCCTTTGATTTTATAGTCCTGTTTGACAAGTTTCTGCAGTAATATTCCGTGGCGTTCATTAAATTCATCAGAGTCTGCACATGATCTAGCAAATGCTACCAGGAGAGACATGTATACGCCATATGCAGATCCCTCTGGAATATTGCTATCCAGATATGGGTAGTTAACTAGTGTAAAAGTTGTAATCGTCTCTCTTGTCTTATAATCGACATCAGAGTCGACGATGTATTATTTGTACAAATACATCCTTACATAGAATCTTAGTGACCCACTGGCAACTAATTCATCAAGGATACCCATTTGTAACAATCAGCGCCATAGCTAATGACGATCAAATGTAATCAGTATCCCAAAGGAAAATATGCTATTGAGCGTATTTGAATAGCAGGCGTCAGAGAGCAGGCGTCTGACATTCAACATTCAGTCGCCGTCCATAACAAAATTCCCGCATCCATAATCGAAATGTGGATGTCATTGTTTTTTACATTTGGCATCCATACTGAATTAATCCTAACTACATGTAGGGTAAGACTTAAATAAACAGGGTATATTACTCGTATAAATATAGTGGTCAATTAAGAGATATTTCGATTTGAGACTTGAATATGACGTATACATGTCTTGTCTAGTAGCTTTTTCTAATACTCGTGTAAAATGTAACGATTTTAACCATATAAATAATTGGAGAATGAATATATATGCTGAGGTCGTTAGTTGTATGTTCGGGGTAGCTATACATACAGTAACTAGCCGTCGTCCATATTGTTTTGGTGCGGATATAAATGTATGTGTGCTTGGCTCCTATAGACTCTCTACCCGCTGGACCGAAATAGTTTAAAATTAGGGTGCACCGAAAGCATTTGATGCTTACATTAATGATCCTTGGATTGAGATGTGTCACACCCGATGACTTTTCTATGCTCAATATTAAAAGGTGTTACCATGTTTTGTCATGCAGTCAGTATCACTGTATAATGGTATGGTGTACAAGGGACCATATAGCCTACATAGAACGGCTTTCGATGGATATTTGGGCTACGACATCATCTGCTGACGAAGATCTATGGAATTCTCTTTTCTACCTCTCTTGGCTATTTTCAAGACCGCATTAACCGCTTAACAGATGTCTGTCGAAATTAGCATATTCCTGAAGCAACATTTTACCAGGCGGAGTGGGAATTTTTTTCCTGAGTCAATTGAAACTGGTTTTTGTACAAACTTATACAAAAGTCTTGATTGTAAAATCTCCACAAACAGTCAAATGGAAGTGAATCCCGTAATGAAATGCAAGCCGATGACGTATAGTTCTAATTATTCTCATGCATAAGCTAGTCTATTTTACACTAGGGCTAGTTATATGCTGTCATGAAGTGGGTGGCTGAATTATATACAAGACGTAGATCAGCACGAGTTACTTCCCATGGTCCACATATATTTCATCCGTCGTGTAAACATATTTTCTTTGTGTCAAGCTGTTATGCATCAGTTGCCCTATTTACACCGTCTTAACCTCAATGGACAAGATCTAAAAAAGAACTGAACGTGTTTCCTAATTCAATAAGATGTCCATCCTAAACGACTTAACAGGGTTTCTTGAACATCCTGTATGTAATACTGGTGAGAAGGAATAACGATGTTGCGGATTTTGCGACTGGATTTTTCCAATCCAGATATCTCTTAATTATCTCTAAAAGAATCGCCAGTATCTTTTCATCACGGTAGTGACAATAAAACGGCTGTAAAGTTCCAATTAAATGACCTTATACTTCAAATAATGGATAAATTGTTCTGTCGCTTGAAATGAAATTACATTTTGATATTCATCTGGCATATAATCATTGAAATTCTTCGTTCCCATAGCAGGATTGTATTAATATTTAACAACATAAATTGACTCAGATCCTGAACATTTGCTTTATAGCTGTCCATGATTCTGAGGAAAGTTTCTGGCAACTATCTAACTATCTACAGGGCGTCGATTGCATGTCGACGCCCTGTAGCGACTTTCATGTAGTAAAGCCCTCCAGAGTACCCCCACAAATGGATTATTTCCTTGAAATACATTGCTTTCCGAGTATTTATGTGGTGAAGGGACTGAGAAGTAGTCACAATGGAATTTAATTACAGTCTAATACGCAGTAGCGTTTGTTTAGCACCTTCTTCAACTACACGAGCGAATACGTGGAGTCAAAACAGCCAGAAAAAAGGTGATATTTATCACCCTAAAATCGGTGATGACAGCATCACCCCGAAAAGTTGATGAGTTAGAGCCACCAACCTTTTCCACCATCACCTTAAAATGGTGATGGCTATCACCCTACAGGGGTGATGGGTATCACCCTAAAAGGGTGATCAGCAGTGAGTGCAAAAGGGTGATGATCATTACCCTAAAAGGGTGACGACTTGGGCCATCACCCTAAAAGGGTGACGACATTGGCCATCGTCCTTTTTATCACCTTCAAAGAATGATGAACAGGCATCATCACCACAAAAAGGTGATGGGTCATCACCTTTTTTCTGGCTGTGAATAATATCGTTTATAACAACAATAATGAAAGAATAATGCTAAATGCAGGAACGTAGTAATGGGTTAATCAAAATATAGGATTCTCATGAACAGTCCGATTCACGCATAAGCGTCAAATCCGATATTCATATGCCAGCCATCATCTACGAAGAATTTTTCAAGCAGATTTGATAAAAAAATATATAAACAACTAGTTTCTTGCAAAGGAAGATCTTTCAACGGATATTAATCATTAGAACAAATCTGTATAAATGACCAGTGTCTTGCCAACAAGTTTATTCAAACATAAAAACGCGTCCACACAGTGGTTTAAGGTGCTTTTTTGTTTTATCCTGATAAATTTTTCAAGGTTTACATATCCCGTTTCATTATGACAATTTTGAACGGAATTTCGCCGTTTCTGATCTAGAAAACGGTTCTTGCAAAACAACCTCTCTATTTCAAATCTTATAAAAATCTGTTAATGGTCTTACAAGCGATAACTCACCAGACACGCCAAACTAGGTGATATTGTTCGGCATTTTGGCATCTTTGTTGTTCTTTCTCTGATGATATCAGACAATATCGCAATAAATAACTTATTGACACTCGAAAGAAAACAGCTGGTGCCAATACTTACACAACTACGAACGGTTTTGTTATAGATAATGTCGTTAAAGTATATTCCCGCTAGCTTTTTCGCAATCTCTGTGAATCGCGATGGTATGTTTACAAGGATACATAGATGTTTACTCAGATTGGCTTTTCCGTAGGAATATTGTTACCGAATGCTGGCAAAGCTCTTCTCTGGAACCGAGGAGGAGAACACTGTCGTTATCAGCCCAATCATTACGGATCCAAATGGGGCAACGAGAATAAATTCAGATAAGGTGATATCCTGTGGTGATAATTAGTCTGAGAGCAGTTAAAGTCAATTTAACCAGTATCAAGTAGCCTATCTCACCAACAGCAAGACAGGAGATGATCACCAGATGTTTAACCACTTGGTCACCCAGATTGGGCCAAACAACTACTGAGTTGATATATCCGTGACTGCCTAAAAGTACTTCGTGGTAAAGTTGCTGGTTATAATCAATCTCCCTTTATGGACATATTTTACTGTTCATACTTTTTTTAGTTTGCTTTAGTTTGTATCTCTGGCGCCAATTGCGAGTCCAGTAATGCACTGGCATAAAATGGTGCTGATTTCATAACAATCTGGGATGCTATTGTTGAGCTGACCCACCCTAATCACGCTCTCCACCCTGGAAAGTTTGTAGGTGTTGTTCACAGATAGTTTAGCCTATGTAGAATAAACTCTACGTCTTAGCTAGAGAATATGTTATGGGTGTTACATCCTTATCAAGAAACATACCCACTTTCCCCACAATTAACCTACCAGATGCTGGAGAATGGGTGAAGATTTCTTGTAGAACATGGATCACTATTATCATAAATTATTCTAAGGATGCGCTTTTTAGAAAGCATGTAGTATGCAATATGCATATTTGCATGCTTGTAAATAATATCGTGGTGCAATATCGAAATTACATATGATATGGAGTCTGGATCTACTTATGTACCTTTATATCACAACTCTTTGCGTCATGTATTTCGCTCATTCGGAACATTGTTATCAATACCAACGTATATATTCGACTAAACTGAGCACCATATAGCTTACCATATAAAGCTAGGGTTCAGAATATCAAGTTTAATAAAATATGGTATATAGATTGATCCTTTTCATCTACTTTGCAAGAAAATATATCATTTCACAGAAACATTTTATAGATCATAACGGCTATACTATTGAAGTTTTAAGGGATACAAATGTACACCATCTTGAAGTAATCCATATGTTCCATCTACACGTAAACAGTTGAGCTGGAAATTGACAAGCTTGTATAATTATCATGAAGAATGTGTACTTTGAAGTAATTAATGAATTTCTTTAAATTAGGGCATGAATTCCTTGTTAGGAATGGCATATGCCAGTGATCCAAATGGGCTATACCATGTCAAGTTCATTCTCATGAATTGAGTTGGTAGATTATTAAAAGTAAAATGTCCAATGCAGGAAGTCTTGGGAATGTGGGAATTCTATCAATAGAAGAAACTCAGATGACTTCCAAAGAGTATTTCCAACTCGGCGTACCAATCCGTCCTGTCTGGAATGCCTTACGAGTTCTTTCGTTGTAATTTCAAGAAGAGGGAGGGAATGTGGCCATGATGATTCAGAGTGCCTGTCTTCAAGTTGTGTGGTCAGGTGGCTGGAGTCCTAGTCGTTGTGGGTTCGATTCTATCATAGCAAATCCTTGATGCGTTATTTAATGTTCTTATATGCTGGTAGCCACTGGCTCTGATGACGGACCTCTGTACACTGTGTGTATTTGTGTATATGTAATATTGTCTTACCGGAGACCGGGAATCTAGTCGGTTACAGAACCTCTCAATTTTGTGTAAAGTGATCCATATCTCTATAAAAATTAAGCGGGCCTTCTCGCTTGTCGACTTTACGACAAAAAAATGATTAAAATTTCGACGTCGTAATCTATTCGTTTCTGGACAGGAATTTTCCAGTGTGACCTGCATATAGTGTACACATATCTCGCCTAGTAGCATTTGCTAGATCCTGTGTTGAATGTGACGATTTTAATCAACGTCACAAAACTTTATTGCAGAAACATATATCACCAAGCGCCTCCAATCAACGTTTCTCAAATTTTGCGATACATGCCGCATGCTAATAGCAAAATACTAGCGAAGCGTGCAGGCGTTTTGGCGTTGCGCTTGTAGTTAGTGTCTTATTCCGCTTAACCCGAGGCTACATGCCGTTTGAACCATGTACCTCTAGATTAGCATGGTGTTCATGTGAACAGGCGCAATCAATGGGTGACTAGGATATATCATTCTCTAGATATTGACTTTAAAGCGAAAATCATACGGATCAAAAATAATGATCAGCGATACGATTTCATATTTTAGAACGTCATGATGTCTTACTGGCATCATTGAAAACTTTTGACCACTTCTCTCTCGCGGCAAACTAGCCTGTGTTTATGCTGTGGTTAGACGCCTGCCCTACATGTATGTGGCCAGGCGACTGGAATCCTGGACGATGTGGGTTCGATGCTCATCAAAACCAGTCTTTGGTTTCTCACTTGATGTGATGTATATGATTGGCTCTACTGGTGGCTACCGTCTGTATATTAATGTATTTGTAATATTATGTGTTTTCCAGTCCTCCATTGTGCTCAAATGAACAGTCACAATCAAAGCGTGACTGAGATACATACTCTGGAAACCACTTGGCAATTCACTTGAATAAAGAATAATGGTCAGCGATTAGGATTTTATATAAATCCATCATCATATCTTGCTGGCATCATTGAAAACTGTCTACTTCTTCTCTCTCGCGTAGGAAACCATGTTATCTTTTTATTATTCGTCTTTAGGATTACTACATACAAGGGATATCGTTTATGGAATGTTTCTTTTTTGATAGAATTGCTTGGATTTCTCATTATTAATATCTATATGAAATCTAATAACCTACTATATCAATAGCATATAGATATTTCATTGGGTACCAATCGTGCATCTCATTTCTCTGAACTATTTCTGTTTTCTTATTAATACGACTATGTGCAGAAGCTTACGAAAACAGGTAACTTCAGAGCCCGTTCCTTCTCATTCACCAAACGTTATATAGACGATTTTCTCGATGTAGATAAGCGCTATATAAATGATGGGTTGAAGTATATATATCCCCTCAACTGGATTTGAAGGAAACAGCAGATAGCCCCAATGACACATCGTATGTAGACCTATAGCTCTATAAAAATGAAGCGGGTCTTCTCTCTCATCGAATTTACGCCAAGAGATATGATTACAATTTAGACATCGCAAAGTGACCGGTTGCTGTACTGGCTGGACTGATCAGTGTCCAGGATAATATGAACTGTGAACACTCTCGTGTTCTGACACATGTACCATCTGGCACCATCGTGATATGATGAAATAATGTTGAAAACGACGTTAAACCCTACTCACTCACTCACTCACTGACTCGACATCGCAAATTATCCATCCTGGACAGTATTAATATTTCAGTGAAATTTGAATATGACGTATACATATCTTGTCTGTTAGCCTTTTCTAATACTAGTGTAAACTGTGAATATTTTAACCATATAAAGTAATTGGAGAATGAATATATATGCTGAGGTCGTTAGTTGTATGTTCGGGGTAGCTAAACATACAGTAAGTAGCCGTCGTCCATATTGTGTGATTGTAAATATATATGTATGTGTGCTTGACCGCCATGGACTCTTTATACCCGCTCGGCCGAAATAGTTTGAAATTTGCGTGCACCGTAAGAATTTGATGGTCCCAGGATTGAGATGTGTCACACCCAATGCGTTTTCTATGATTAATATTAACAGATGTTACTATGTTTTGTCATGTAGTCAATATCACTGTACAAGGGACCATAGAGCCTACGTAGAACAGCATTTGCTAGATCCTGTGTTAAATTTGACGATTTTAATCAGCGTCACAAAACATTGTTGCAGAAACTTATAAAACAGGGCTATTCCACCAAGCGCCTCCACTCAAAGTTTCTCAAATTTGACGATACATATCGCATGCTGATAGCAAAATACGAGCGTAGAGTGCAAGATCTATGACGTTACGTTTCGTAACTTGTGCCTTATTCCGCTTAACCCGAGGCTAGGGGCCGTATGAACCCATGTACTTCAAGATCCTCATGGTGCTCATATGAACAGTCACAATAAAAGCGTGACTGAGATACATCATTCTCTAGATGAGGACTTTACAACGATTATTATGGATTAAGAATACTGATCAGCGACACGGATTTTATATTTTTGGAACATCATGATGTCCTGTCAGCATCATTGACAACTGTTGACCGCTCCTCTCTTGCAGGAAACTAGCCTATGTTTTTGTATACTATGATTGTCTTTTTGAATTGAAGCTAATAGTGTTATATGGAATATGGAATAGGTCTTTGGATTATGGACGCGGATATTTGTAAAGTCTCGATCGACTTTATTATGGTGGACTGAAAATAGATGAAACGAGGGAGCTAAATTACAGCTTGAACACGTTCGTTTACTCCGGAAGAGCAGTGATGAGCTCACATAATAATAATAATAATAAATCAATTATTGATAGTGAAGTGGTTTACAATGGATAATCAACCCAATGATTGCAGTTACAAGCGTCTAGTCCGTCATTCATAATCCAGCCGTCGTCCATTAGAGAATATCCGCGTCCATAATCCAAAGACCTATTCCATTTCCATATAACAGTATTAGCACCAAATTCAAAAAGACAAAAGTATACATAAACATAGGCTTGTTTCCTGCAAGAGAGAAGCGGTCAACAATTTTCAATGATGCCGGCAAGACATCATGATGTTCCAAAATATCAAATCCGTATCGCTGATCAGTATTCTTAATCCATAATATTCGTTATAGAGTCGTCATCTAAAAATGATGTACCTCAGTCACGCTTTGATTGTGACTGTTCATATGAGTACCATGAGGATCTTAAAGTACATGGGTTCATACGGCCCCTAGCCCCGGGTTAAGCGGAATTAGACACAAGTTACGAAACGTAGCGCCATAGATCTTGCACGCTACGTTCGTATTTTGCTATCAGCATGCGATATGTATCGCCAAATTTGAGAAACTTTGAGTGGAGGCGCTTGGTGGAATAGCCCTGTTTTATAAGTTTCTGCAACAATGTTTTGTGACGTTGATTAAAATCATCACATTTAACACAGGATCTAGCAAATGCTACTAAGCGAGATATGTATACGCCATATGCAGGTCCCACTGGAATATTACTATCCAGAAAGGGATACATGACCTATACATGTATACTTGTAATATCGAGCATATGGACTTGGCAACATTTATCATTTATCCAGGAACGACTTCGCTTATTTAATAATAATGACATCACATGCTTATTTAATAATGATGACATAACACTGATTGAATATTTTATTCCTAATAAAATATCGTGAAATCTCAGTTCCCATGTCCGTAATTACTTCATAATAAAATGCCACTCGCTTAACACTTGCATAGTTCTGTATTTTATTGTGTTATTAAAAATACGGACTCAAATCAAATCGAAATGTGTTATCTATTCCAGGTCAACCCGACAGTACAAATGTGGTATAATTTCAAGACTAGTAATATTTAAGAATTATCTGCCTAATTATATTTAATTCAGATCGAATAATAAATGAATGATGTGTCTGATTAGTTTCAATTAATCAACTAATTACTAAATATTGATTATCCAATCTTAAAATAGAACATTAACCTCATCCTGTTTCACCAGTTAATTCAGTTCATATATCACCAGTAATGTCAAATGATCTCCTATAATGTAATTTGCCTCGAAGAGTTGTTTCTCCTGATCATGCCAGAGTTAAACACAATTGATATACATCACAAAGACTACAGCTCGAAAAATGGGTTTAGTCGGTAAGAGTTTTCCCCCTTTAATCATCTCCCGCCAACATTGAAAATGAAAGTACATATCTATTAGGGAACAACTGCGTTCTATTAGTTCATTCACCCCTGATAACTATTATGTTCGTCTGCCACTAATATGGGTTCATTAACGGACAAACTAAGGCCTTGCTACATGGTCCAGGCTAGTTGTATATTCAAAATATATAATGTTTGATGTATGACACACATTCTGCTTTCAGAAGACACATGACGACATGGTCTACCATGCTGATTGCACTGTTTACCAGTATTTACCAACTCATTCCGTTGAAGACGGTTATCAAACCTATCTGGCAGCATTCTTATTACCGAGGACAAATGATTATTATTACCGAGGATTCTCTTACCTGAAAATAGATGAAACGAGGGAGCCAAATTACAGCTTAAACACGTTTGTTTATTCCGGAAGAGCAGTGACGAACTCCACCTGGCGGTCACCCCAGAACACATCCGAACTGCCGAACAGAGCAGTGCCCCCTAGACCGTCCCAGCCCCCCAAACTACGTGTTCTATACAGCTATTCCCCTACATTCACCCCCCGTTTAACAAATGTTAATCCTCAAATATAGTCTCAACACATCTACAAAACGTCTAAGACCCCAAAACACTCCATGAAAGCAAGTGCCAAAGTCGACACGCTGTGCTGGCCGATTCTAACAAGAAACCTTGGGCAGTGGACCCATAACATCACTCGAGGCAAGACTGTCCCCCCAGATGTCCCTAACAATATGTCCAGCCAGTCCAGAACAGCAAGTACCTACACCCAAACTACAGCAGTACACAGGCTTTTGCTCACGTCATTCACAGCCTGTGAAACTTTTGGACTCCCTAACTGGTCGTATGTGAACCTGGGGGCCGGTTTCCGCTGTCGCCTTGGCCGCTGGTTCAGAATCTCCGGTTCTACGATTGTTTCTGCAGCATCCAAGTTCTGTGGTTCCACGTCCCTTGCCTCTATTTCCAGATTGGCAGGGGAGCAGCCGGCAGGATCCATTGTGTATCCTTTGGAAGTCACCAGGTGACCGAGGTACCGAACTTTCTCCCTGAATATTTCACACTTCTGGGGTTTCAGCTTCGCTCCAGCAGCAGCCAGTCGTCTCAGCACAGTTCTGACATCTTTTATATGCTGGTCAAATGTGGGGCTGTACACGATTACGTCGTCGAGATAGGGCAAACAAAGTTCATCCCGAATACCTTCTAATACATTATCCATACATCTTTGGACGGCGCTGGGAGTTCCTGAAAGCCCGAGTGGCACACGTATCCATTGGGTAAAGGCCCCAAGGTGTGATGAAAGCGGTATAAGGCCTACATTCCTCTTTCACATAGCCTTGGTGGTAGGCTTTCCCTTGGTCGAGTACCGAAAACCATCTGTTTCCCCCAAGACTATCCAACGCATCTTGGATCCGGGGTATGGGCTGGCGATCCGGGACAGTTTTACGATTCAGGAGGCGATAATCAATCCACAATCGTAATGTTCCGTCTCGCTTCCGCACTGCCACCAACGGAGACGAATACGGTGAGTGCGACTTGACTATCCAACCTCTACGAATCAGATCTAGCAGATACTCTTTAACTTCTTTATACAGGGGCCGAGGAATGGCATTGTAGCTGCGCTGGGCTGGTGTCTGGTCAACTAGCTTGATGTCCATCTGTAAGCTTGGCATATTGCCAACTTCTCCCTCTCGGGCAAATGACGTATTTTCTTCACGCAACATCTGCTGCACCACCCGCTTCATGTCGGCAGTGAGAGGCGACTTATCCAAGTCGATTGGTGGGCACCAACCAGGGTCAGCGTTTGGCTCCACTGTACTACTCTCATCAGCTTCCATACTACTGGACTGAGATGGGCTACTCACCTGTACCGGCATGGGGGTTGCCGATTGAACACTACATATTGAGCCGAGACACGTGTTTGCCCGTAACTTAACATCATGTTACATAGTGTACACCACTCTTACCTGGATGGAAGACCGTTTTCCTGAACCCAAACTTACCATAGATTCCAGGACCTCCACCCCTTCTGGCCAGGGATTTTCAACATTTGGCTCGAATAATACCATGGATCCACTAACCAAGGGACCAGCCCGAACAAAGCACTTGACATCAGCAGCTTGCCCACTATGGAGTGTTATCCCCTGCCTACCAATTTGGACTTGACTCAGTATGCTGGGTTTGGCTTCTTTGAGAAGATTTACAACAGCCCTAACCCCACCCTGGTCAACTTTAGACAAGGATTCTTGAACTACTCTGACAGCAGATTCCATCCCCTCAGTTTTGCTAATATTACCCAAATAATATTCTATGACATTGTACCCAACTATTACATGGTTGACTTCGACTAGTGAGGAGACCAAAAATGGTACTGTTAACTGTGAGGTGTTGCCTTCCAATAATTGGAGGGTAATTTCCACCCACCCACCCAGTGGTGTTTCGTCACCCAACAATTCATGGAGAGGCCTGATATGTGACATACAGTTATGTGTTACAAGCCATTCCCGAGGCATAATGCACACCTGTGCGCCCGTATCCCACAATACCTCACTCTTTATCCCATTTACATGCATGTCATAGTACATTCTCGGCCTACTGTTTTAACCAGTCTGGTTTGCTGTTGTGGAGAAAGTGATGTTCCCTTCCCCTTTAACTCTTCCACACTGTCCAGTGTTAGCAGTCTTGCTTAGAGACTGTTTGTATTGCCTCGCACAACCTTTTATGTTCATTCCAGTGGGCTCTCTGACAACCCTTATCGCAATAACTGACAGTTTTGCAACCACTACAGGACAAAGTCTGGATGGAATGTTTACCACAGTAGATGCAATGGGACGTTTGTCCTTTATTATTGACCATAGGTTGTCCCGCATCTATGGTCAATACCCGTTTCCCTGGTTCTTCTGATTTCGCCGAATCTTGCAGCCACCTATGTAATGCTCCGAACTCCCACACCAATAACAGTGGAGCAGCGATCGCCATTTTGTTGGCAAGCTTCACAACAACGGCGTCTACCATCAGATGACCGTTTACTTTCACAAGACTCCCCAGCCATAGTCTGCTTCGGCTGTAGGGTTTCTTTAAGCGAATTAACTTCCGCTCGTAGCTCCGCCCTGAGATCTGCCACAAGTTTCTGGAAACTAGTGTCCTCCCGCGGTGGAGGAAATGCGCTCCCACTGACTTCGACTTCACGTACGCGTTTGTCATGGTTGAGTTTTTTTAGTCTTTCAGTTTCTGTTGAGACGGCGTTGTTAATTGCTTGAATAATATCTTCCTCTCGCGGGTTATTCTGCAATATCTCCTTCAGTTCCTGTGATATTGTTGTATCTCGGAGACCAGTTCGTATTGTGCGATAAGTCATTTTGTCTATTAAGGCTGGGTCGAATCCAAAGCCTTCCCCTTCGTCACGGGCAGCAACGGCTACCTTTTGTTTCAGATCAAGAGCCCTGTAGACAAAATCTTGAGATTTCTCTGTTGGTCGTTGGGTTGCATTGCTCAACTCCAAATACAGCTGTTCCAGACTTTTCATTATAAAATGAGCGTAAATGTTGACGAAGTGTGAGTATAACTGCATCAACTATTTCAGTTTCAGAATAACCCTTTGACAAACCACCATCAATTTGCCGTGTAATATTCACAAATGTGACACCCGATGCTCCACCAATTTGTCCCAAGATCTTAAAATCTTTCTGAAACAGGCGTGTTGGTGGTGGTGGACGTTCTGAAGTCTTCAACTGCGCCAACAGGTTTATCATGGCTGTTTTGTGTCCCTCTTCTTCACTCGACACATGCTCCCCGATGTACTTCTCCACAGCTTTCAGAAGTGAAGCTTTAGATTTTGTAAGACTTTTATAAGTAATCTTCAGATTTTGAATAAGCTGGTTCAGTTTTTCCTCAGACTGCGTGTAGAGCAGCGTTTTAATTTCCAGCTTTACAGCCTCCATCATCTCATTCACCTCACACCACACCCGCGTCCTGTAACCCAAGCAATATCCTGGCTAAGCTCGCCAAATGTAAAGCCTCGATCGACTTAGATTCACCTTAACCAGGTGGATGGTGGACTGAAAATAGATGAAACGAGGGAGCTAAATTACAGCTTGAACACGTTCGTTTATTCCGGAAGAGCAGTGATGAGCTCACATAATAATAATAATAAATCAATTATTAATAGTGAAGTGGTTTACAATGGATAATCAACCCAATGATTGCAGTGACCTATACATGTATACTTGTAATATCGAGCATATGGACTTGGCAACATTTATCATTTATCCAGGAACGACTTGGCTTATTTAATAATAATGACATCACATGCTTATTTAATAATGATGACATAACACTGATTGAATATTTTATTCCTAATAAAATATCGTGAAATCTCAGTTCCCATGTCCGTAATTACTTCATAATAAAATGCCACTCGCTTAACACTTGCATAGTTCTGTATTTTATTGTGTTATTAAAAATACGGACTCAAATCAAATCGAAATGTGTTATCTATTCCAGGTCAACCCGACAGTACGAATGTGGTATAATTTCAAGACTAGTAATATTTAAGAGTTATCTGCCTAATTATATTTAATTCAGATCGAATAATAAATGAATGATGTGTCTGATTAGTTTCAATTAATCAAATAATTACTAAATATTGATTATCCAATCTTAAAATAGAACATTAACCTCATCCTGTTTCACCAGTCAATTCAGTTCATATATCACCAGTAATGTCAAATGATCTCCTATAATGTAATTTGCCTCGAAGAGTTGTTTCCCCTGATCATGCCAGAGTTAAACACAATTGATATACATCACAAAGACTACAGCTCGAAAAATGGGTTTAGTCGGTAAGAGTTTTCCCCCTTTAATCATCTCCCGCCAACATTGAAAATGAAAGTACATATCTATTAGGGAACAACTGCGTTCTAATAGTTCATTCACCCCCGATAACTATTATGTTCGTCTGCCACTAATATGGGTTCATTCACAGACAAACTAAGGCCTTGCTACATGGTCCAGGCTAGTTGCATATTCAAAATATATAATGTTTGATGTATGACACACATTCTGCTTTCAGAAGACACATGACGACATGGTCTACCATGCTGATTGCACTGTTTACCAGTATTTACCAACTCATTCCGTTGAAGACGGTTATCAAACCTATCTGGCAGCATTCTTAATAGAATCGCGCAATTAATCGCCACAATGATTATTATTACCGAGGATTCTCTTACCTGAAAATAGATGAAACGAGAGAGCCAAATTACAGCTTGAACACGTTCGTTTATTCCGGAAGAGCAGTGGCGAACTCCACCTGGCGGTCACCCCAGAACACATCCGAACTGCCGAACAGAGCAGTGCCCCCTAGACCGTCCCAGCCCCCCAAACTACGTGCTCTATACAGCTATTCCCCTACATATTCTTTAATAGACGACGGCTGAATTATGAATGACGGACTAGACGCTTGTAATTTGATGGATGTTTGGGCTTCGACATCATCTGCTGACGAAGCTCTATTGGATTCTCTTTTCTACTTCTCTTGGCATTTTCAAGACCTCATTAACGACTTGACAGGTGTCTGTCAAATGTCTTATATTCATGAAGCAACATTTTACCAGGCGGAGTGGGAATTTCTTTCGTGAGTCTATTGAAACTGAATTTTGTACAAACTTGATTGTAATCTTGATTGTAATCTTGATTGTAATCTTAATCGACAATAATCTTGATTGTAAAATCCCCAAATACATTCAAATTGAAATAATCCCGGTGATGACATGCAAGCCGATGACGTATAGTTTTAATTATTCCCACGCATAAACTAGTCTATTTTACACTAAGGCTAGTTTTTTGCTGTCATGGAGTGGGTGCCTAAATTATAGATACAGGACGTAGATGTATCTGTCCACATAGCGGATCTCATCCAGTGGACAATCTTAGCTGAGGTGGAGAAAGCACTTCCCATGATCCACATATATTAAACCCGGCGTGTAAACAGACCCTCTCAACCCCAATGAACAAGGCATAAAACTGAACTGAATGTGTATCGTAAATCATTAAGATGTCCATTCTGAACGATTCTGAACCGTGTTTTCTGATCATCTTGTATGCAATACTGGTGAGAAGGTATAACGATGTTGCAGATTCTGCGGCTGGATTTTTCCATTCCAAATATCTCTTTTGTTATCTCTGAAAGATTAAACGAAAATGTGGAATCCCAGCCATTTCAAATAGTAACTTTCTAATGATGTCCAATGCAAAATAAGATAAATTTATTAAACAAAACTTATCTAGCGCTAAGGATGATCAGGGATTTATTGCAGTATTTCACATTCGGTGGGAGCGAGCATGTTTAGTAAAAGATTTCTCTCGCTTGAATGACCATGCATTGATAAGGAGATAGATTGTGTTAGTGGATAACGGTCTTCTAGTCTAACTCATCAAGTTGCATTTTAAGCAACGACCACTGTTCATCTTATTTTAAGTCGCATAGGGATGAGACAAGGTGATCCGTTATCTCCGTATCTCTTTATTTTGAGGTTAGAGGGGCTCGTGGTTTCCAAACGGTACAAAATACGTAATATACTGTCATAGTGTTGGGGTATACCCTAAAATACATGGTCATTTTGACCCAATCCTTCTGACAGTTTAAGGCAATATGCCGATGACTTGACAGTAACACTGGATGTAGACCCGTTGGGTATAGAATGCCCTAAGTCTCCTGGATCAACAAGAAACAAGATTTGCACAAGACTGAAGCCACAGGGATTTAAATGTGCACATGACGGTTTCAGAAAGGTGAAATCGATAGAAACCACGTTGGTGGGAAAAACGAATGTCATGAATACTCTGACCTTTCCGATCTCCATACATTCCTCAAGTAATTTGTCAGGGTACAACAGCATTTTTACAGTTCGTGTGGAATAATAAGTCAGTCAATTAAAAAGAATTATTATACCCTGTACCCTGGTCTTATGCTTATAAATTAGCTCGTGTATCCAATATTCTCCCATATTTGACGATTTTCTCTCAACGAGAGGAAAGGACATACCGGGACTACTTTCTATTTGCGATTAACAAAAGCAGACGATCAATAAATCCTCCTTAATTTCTGCAAGGCAATGAGCAGAAAGAAACAAATCACATTCAAAAGAATGATTTGAGTGGGTGGAGGAATGCAATTGAACGAAGCATGGGAGCAAATGGAATGGCTGTATGTCCCTTCGTATTTCATTCGCTTTCAGTGCCGACCTGTATATTTTAACAAAGTAACCGTTGGTCAATCAAATCATAGCCGCCTCACTGTTCCATATAATTCCACAATTTCATTACTAATGTAACAGTAGATTATTGTAACAAAATTGCCTCTGATATTGTCTTTGAAATATTTCCGGTGGTCTTATATGTTATTTTCATCTATTTGTCTACTCTTTCTATTTTTGCGTGGCGACTGTGCGGACTCCTAACATAATCGCCACATAAAATAGGACTCGTCCACATCAGTCAATATTCAGTCAATAACCCATTATATTATTTTTAATTCCAAGGATATGCAAGGTTCGCGGATGCCAAATGCCCCTACCTCCAAAGCATGCAATTCAAAACAATTCATGGAACACTTTCCAAAATAGCCAATATTTTAGAAATAGACAAGTGCACCTTTTGTGAAACGCGCACAGAAACGATTCTGCAGTTGTTTTGGGAGTGCCAAACTTTCATTGATATTAGAGCCAATTGTGATGTTATTCGGTGTTCACCCTTCTCAGGGGATCATGCATTGAAAACAGTACTATTGTTTGTTAAATGCATGGTAGAAGTACCTAAGGGGTAAAGCACAGGTAGAAGGAGCAATACGATACAAAAGTCAAAGCTTTCCAATTCAAATAAATATTTGATGATATCTCTGGCAGAATTTTTCTCAATCAGGAGGGGTGGGTCGGGGGGGATTTGGCTTAATGTCTCACTCAAGTTTGTTTCACTCATATGGTGACAGTCAGTTTGGTTGGTGGAGGAAGCCGGAGTACCCGGAGAGAACCACCGCCCTTCGGCAAGTAACTGACAAACTTTCACACATGGACCAACTGGGCTCGAACCCGTGCCGGTTCAGCGATGTGAGGCTAGCGGTCACCAGCGAAGCGCCTTAGAACACTCGGCCACCGAGGGCCCCCATCTGAATCAGGAATGCGAAATGTGTTATAACTCGATGAAGTAATGTCATGTATTATACATTGTGAAGATATTGTTCTGGATATGACTGTTTTGCTTTGTCTTGGAAACAAAAAGTTTCATTCACTCGTTAACTTGGAGGCTGGTAGTTCTCTTTTCCAAATTGATTTTCGTTGAAAAATATTATAAGAAGTAGTGTTGTAATACAAATTAGAAAATTGATATTCAAATGTGGAGAACCAATGCAAATTTCACTATATGACATGGTGCCCGTCCGTCGTCTCAGATTAACATATAAGTTATAGGGAAATGAAGAAAAATTACTATACATTAAAATTTTAATAGAATGCACATATAGAATTTTTGTTCTAGTTTCCAAATTAAACGTGAAACTGTTTCACCTCAGTCAGAATAATGAAAAAAAGAAATCGGGGTTCCCAGACGTATTCCTAGATACATTTTCTTGTCCATTTATATGTTATTTCTATCAAATTGAGATAGTTGTGACAAGAAATTAGCCATATTCGAATACAATTTTATATAATTTTTTGACAACGGAAATTTATTATATACATGTATGAGAAATTAAAGTTTCTCCTTTTGACATTTATTAGATATAATGCAACTCTTGTTAAGATGGTAGTATAATCAATCGCCTCTTAGACGTGACATACAAGCGTCTAAGCCGTCATTCAATATTCAGCTGTCGCACGTTAAAGAATTTCCGCGTTCATAATCCAAAGACCTAATTCATGTAATAGCCTCAAACTAAGGTAGTTTCCTGCCGGAGAGAAGCGATCAACAGTTTTCAATGGTGCCAGCAAGACATCATGATGTTTCAAAAATACCAAATCCGTATCGCTGATCAGTAATCATGATCCATATGATTTTCGTTGTAAAGTCGTTATCAAGAGTATGATGTATCTGTCGCGCTTTGGCTGTGACTGTTCATATGGACACTATGAGGATCCTGAAACACAGAAGTTCGTACGGCCCCTAGCCCCGGGTTAAGCGGAATTAGACACAATTTACGAAACGTACCGCATAGGTCTTGCATGCTACGCTCGTATTTTGCTATCAGCATGCGATATGTACCACCAAATGTGAGAAACTTCGGGTGGAAGTGCTTGATGATATAGCCCTGTTTTATAAGTTTTTGCATATTCATACTATTCTGGATTATTATTTTTTCCTAGTGCTTTACCTGTATATGATAGGATTTTGCCAATTGCACAAGTCAGTGTGACTGTGGTTAACATGTTTGAAAATGAAGCGCTTGGTCGGCGTCAGGCTTCACAGACTACTTGTGTTCTGAATAACAACTTGCAATCTACTAAATACTTTCCCTGTTTGTGTCGTTTCTCATGTCTTACGGTCGCATGGTTCATCATATATTTGTATCTGATACCACTCAACCCGGTGCTAAGGGCGATGAGGTCATGTCATTCAACATGTCCACATGAACACCTACAATAAAAGCATGGCTGAGATCAAAATCGGGCCCTCGGTGGCCGAGTGGACTAAGGCGCTTCGCTGGTGACCGCTAGCCTCACACCGCTGAACCGGCACGGGTTCGAACCCAGCTGGTCCATGTGTGAAAGTTTGTCAGTTACTTGCCGAAGGACGGTGGTTCTCTCCGGGTTCTCCGACTTCCTCCACCAACCAAACTGACTGTCACCATATGAGTGAAACAAACTTGAGTGTGACATTAAGCGAAATCCCCCCCTCAAAATCATCATAGCCAACCTTTTTGGTTCTTGTGCTGTGTTTAGATATGCAGCCAGAATACTGGTCTGTGGTACCATATTGACTTCTTGTCAGTACGGCGGCATAATTTTCCATCACGTTTATATGTTGCGTCTAATCCATTACACTGTTTCACAATAGTTTATAGATTGCGACCGGAAACTACCACTCATGATAATAATCCATCTTCATGTAGCTTAAAATCTCCCTTCACAACATAGATTTTCCCACAGTACTGTTATACAGATCAGAAAAACTGAAGTAACAATGGGGGTCACCGTATCATGCGTACTTTAAGCTATGGGTGTCCATCAATATGGGGATCCTTCTCTTGGATTAATACAGGAATGGTAGAGAAACAGAAATAAATAACAACAATATTGGATTTTTTGACAGAAATAAACAGATGTTTTCATTTCCTCTTTCTATTTTTCTTTCTGATGCGCAAAAATAGTTTTTACGTTTTTTAACTATTCCGATGCTATTTCTATTAAACTGATATGTTTGTCATGGAAACAAACTTATCAATATTTAAATAACAATTTACATTGCTGTTTGAAGGTTGGATTAGTCAAACGAAATTGAACTTACCATGACTGAAATATATTTGGATCTGGGCCTCAGGTGTCAGTCTCCAACTTGGATAATTTGCCTTTCTCTCGTTTTCAATCTAAAATTTTTCCCATTGTCGATTTCTATCTATAACATTTATTTATCTAAAAGATCCTTCATTTTGCTTGTATTGTAATAAATTTGATATTGAAACTTTTTATTTGACGTGTCTCCGATTTGAATTGTTGAAACTATGAGATACCTAGGACGGATGACTGGAGTAGTCTCCCTTCGATCAGCAGCTATTTATTTCATCTCGTCCTCTGATCACAGGGGATACAAATCAGAAATCACTTGAAATCGCCTTAATTAATATGTAGTAAATTGGGTGAGCACGTCTTGAGAAAACTATATTAAAAATCTCCGCATACATTCCCCACCAATTTTTGTGGATTTTTTCAGATAAGACAACCAGAAAAAAGGTTGCCGGAAGTCAAGTCCTGATAATATTCAACGGTGGTTTGTTGCCTACATGTACACTATGCTACCAACAGTCTAAAACAAAGCTCTATAAAGGCAAAGGGCCTTAACTCTAGCTGCCAGAATAACCAAAGGTTGCTAACATAAACATAATACCGTATTTAGAGTGATAAGATTAATGTGGACCATTTAACTAATCTCACAAATTATAAGCGACACGACAACGGCGATCCTTAAATGTTTAATTTAGTTGTGTTAAATATATGTTTTGTTTTAATTTGGCGCGTGCGATCTGTTACGAAAATAGGATCAGATCGTATAAAAAGATCAGCCCAAACATGCAAAACCCCCACACAGATTTTGTTTGTTTAGTTTCTGATTTCAATGTCTGATTTTGTTTCCTTGTTTTATTGATTCCCTGCTGTGGGGTTTCTTCAGTTTCGTTCACATGTTTCTATCTATTTTTTTTTACGCAGTTTTTCACCAAAAAGTAATCAAGGAATAAAGTGTGCTTTTCAGTTTCGCCTTGTAGTATTTGCTGGTTTACGAACTGTGACAATTTCGATCAATGTCACTGCTCATTATATAAAAAAGAGTATGACGCATCAGCAATCACGTTCGTAGTTTAGTTCTGCTGCTCGTCCCATTTTCGTTCTCTGATTCTACTTACATGTATCTTCGTGGATACTTTATGACAAAATGTCGTGTGCTAAATGTCTGTCCTAAGATGTTATGTAAAGCTGAGTCAATGAGAATGTTTAAGCAATACTATTTCCATTAATTGAGTTGGTATGCATCAGTGAGCAAGTGTCAGATCCGACATTCGATGAACAGCCGTCGTCTCTAAGAATTCCCGCGTTAATGATCGAAATACAAGCGTCATTCAATATTCAACCATCGTTCATTAAAGAATTTTGCCGTTCATTCAATACCTATTCCGTGTGACAATTTCAATTGTGTATGAAATAAAAACAATAAAAACTCAAGGTGGCTTCCAACAAGAAAGAAGCGGTCAACAGTTTTCAAAGATTTCAGCAAGACATGATGATGCTCTATCTATAAACTCCTATTCACTGACCATTATTCTATTCTTTTGAGTCGCCTTATCATTTATTTACCAACCTTTCACCCTCATCCAGCAACTGAACATACGTATTTTCCCCACAGTTCAGTCAACTTCGTCGCGCTTATCTTGATGTCAATCGATACACTGGCTCGGTTAGTTACCGATGGCAGTTCTGGATATAAATAACTCGAGCGGTTTCCACTAAACCGAACCAATCAGTTAGCGCGCTGAAGCAGCTCATCAGGCCAATCCGCATCGAGGTTTGAGTTATGACTGCTTTGATTTCATCGCCGGCCAGACTACCTTTGAAGTTAGGCTGAAATCGACATCGGGTGTCAAAGCGAAACCCACAGGCTTCAGATACCGACTCGCCAAATGAAAACAACCGCTTCGAACAAAATGTACGAGATTGTGTATTAGAAGCAACGACTCGAGAACTCATCCGAATCAATAAAAAGGTCCAGGTAAACCCTCTGCGAGGATTCAGGGATTACCTGGACTTGTGCAGATGTCCTGTGGAGACATATGGTTGCTTTTTAGTCGCCGGACGTCGTCAATTTTCCCCACCTCTTGCATGTTGAGTTCCCAACATGTGCTAACGTTGGGGAAGACCATGAGTCAACTGGGTGTTTCATAAGACAACGAAAACATATATTCCAGATCTTGAGATGACTCGAAAACTCCTTGAGTTGAAGGAATACTCACCAGGCATTTTCAAACATAATTAAAAACTGAGAATCACCGTAAAATGGCTTAGATGCTCACAGACTAAACTGTGTCCTGTCCTTGCACTACTCTTTCTGACCTGAGGGGGGGGGGGGGGGTAGTCAACTCTAGTCTCTTGGGTAGACTGTATATACATATAACTGCCTGTTATATAAT
The DNA here is from genome assembly GCA_036873755.1 of Hanleya hanleyi. Taxonomy (NCBI): domain Eukaryota; kingdom Metazoa; phylum Mollusca; class Polyplacophora; order Lepidopleurida; family Hanleyidae; genus Hanleya; species Hanleya hanleyi. The sequence goes on from JAVTVY010046123.1 coordinate 96,578, forward strand.
GGGACAGAGTAACCGGCGCACTGATTGGCCAAACCATGACGTCCTTGCATAAGGCCGCTCTCATTGGTCAGTGATTGAATTTAATAAAATCATGAAGTAGCTTGAGCAAACCTCTTTGTTACGGGGTTGCATTGCATCCGATTTGTCGTTGAGCTTTCCGTCATGTGTACGTCAGGCCCATATACGTGTGTAATGAATTCAGTTGGAAAACCTACCCCAGAGAAAAGCACTCTTCACTCACCAGTAAGAGCCTGAGGAGGAAACTAGATTCCTCAACAGCACCATCGCGACAACCACTCCCCGCCCACTTCCGAACCCCACCGATGAAAACTTTTCCTGATGTTTCCAACGTTAAAATCTTAGCCACTCGCCCACCCCAAATGTAAGGAAAACTTAAGCTCAAAGCTTGTGAACATATACCTTATGATATTGAGATAAATCTTTAAAATAACGAATGCCAGATAGGTTCATTTCAGATAATGACTGTTTTATTGTCAACGCAATAATAGCAGCAGTTAATCGTCCGAGTTCCAGGCGGATAATACGATTTTCATCTTCCCGTCTTCCTCGCGAAAAAACCTCACTCCTCTGAAAAATAAAACACAAGAAGGAAACAAGTCAAACGTAGAAACAACAACACGCAAAATCAGTGTGTGCGTAGTCACGTGACATGCACAGCAAATGTGATTGGCCGCTACGATATCTTGAGGCTTAAGTAAAAATGGATCTTCAACGGTAACGGCCATACCCGAGGGGATTAGACTTTTATGCTCGCGACGATGGGTACAGTATAGAGAGAGACAAACGCTTAAATTGTAAAACTGAAATTGGACTAAGTTTTTCAATATAAATGAAATCAGATCTGTCAGTCTTCAAATATACTTCCATATTTCACCAATCACAGGGCCGCTTTAAAGGACGACGAACATCCACTTGTCAGATGTATTGTAAATGAACGCCACTGACCATGAACACGTCGCCTTCTCTCTCGTCGACTTTATGACAAAAGAGATGATTACAATTTCAGAATACTGATCAGTAATACGGATTTTATATTTTTGGAACATCATGATGTCATGCCGGCATCATTGAAAACTGTTGACCGCTTCTCTCTTCCAGGAAACTAGCCTATGTTTATGTATACTATGATCTTTTTTGAATTTGGTGCTAATACTGTTATACTGGACTATGGAATAGGTCTTTGGATTATGGACGCGAATATTCTTTAATGGACGACAGCTGAATAATGAATGACGGACCAGACGCTTGTAACGTAGGAGAGAGTGATGTTCTCAAATCTAAATCAACAACAATATTCTCGGGGATAGGGACAATATTTGTAGGGAGGTGGAATCCTCAAATTACCCTGGCCAGATAGGGTTAACAACGACTCGATATATACCGTCAACCACCGGATACGCCTGAAACCGCCGGACACAGCTGAAGGAAACAAAACTCAATAGAAACGCCCCCCTACGATGCACACGATTTACTCAAAGTGCCCATGTACCGTGGGAAGAAATAACCGGGTATCAAAACTGTTCATTTCGAGAGATTTGATCCTTTTATGTGCCGCTCCGGAGTGAAAACAAAATTAGCTATTTCTCGTAAAACCAGTTTTATTAATTTTTAGGAGAAGACTATTTTCTCCCTGTGACTGGATGAGATTGCATCCGGACTAGAGTGGTGTCCAATTTAACGATGACATCACAGACCACACGATCTCTTTAAGTGAACGAGTGGGTTAGCAAGAGGTTGGCATTAAGAAGACAAACACCAAAACGGTCGGAATACATACTTCCCAATGTAAGGCGAGTTATCAGCGAGCTCAGCTTCAGTGGCTGTCAGAGAAACAGCTTCTGAAGCAAGAAAAAGCAATCCGGGCTTGTACCAAACCAATCCATTATACCGCATATTCTTCCATTCATCTGTTCTCATCCTTCACAAGGTTAAGGCTCGCGCGCAAAGCTGTAAACAATATAAATGTATGTCAAAATAAACAAATAAATATGGATTCCCCTTTGGGGTACATCTGACGTGCTCTACTTTGCCACCAGTCTATATCGGGGGAGCCTTTGAACGTTCCATTGGTAGGTTGCAGATCTCAATAGCAGGTCTCTCTCTCAAACTGTTTTTGTTGGATCTGGTGGCCACTGCTCTAGCGAATAGGACGTACCCTGTATGCTGTCATCAATCTATTAATTAATCAATTTCACGCTGTAAAGGATGCTCATGGTATTTCCATCAAACGCCAGAATGATCGTTTATAACATTTTGGATTATTTCCCTCACATTTTAAAGGATTCTTACTGTAACTCCAGTGAATCCATGGATATCATCCAGTTTAAATCACTTGATTGATCAATCAAGGGACATTTTCCAGTTTATATCGAGTTTATATCACTCGATTGATCAAATAGAACTTCGTTTAATCTGTTATTTCATTGCATTGTGAAAGAAATACAAAGAACATCAATCTATTCCGTAATAGCTCACTGGGTTAATTATATTCAATAGTGTTTGTTTATGCGCCATATCGAATATTGAAAGACACCTGTCCTCTCCTTGTCAATTAATACACTAGAGTCTGTATATTCATCAGGAAAGCATCTTTATATGCATAACATTTTCATCATTTATTCAACAAAACATCGTAATCACTTGTAGACAACGACATGCACATAGTCAGTGAATAAAAATTCATACTTGCGCCAGCTATAGTTTTAGGATAGATAAGCGATATTTGCCGTAGCCTTGAAAACATTGCTAGATTAGGACGTGAAGATACCTTCTTTTCCCTCCCTCAACGGTTTGCCTGGGGCAGATTGAGACAGTCTTCGGTGTAGAGGTCAACCACAGCATCCACGTCTTGGTTGTTGTAAGCAATGGTCCACGCAACATACGAGGCATTAATTGCCTGTTCTATTTCTGTGAAAAACAAACGGTACCTTGAGCAGTTCAGATGAGAGCCAAGTGACTCTTCATGCGCTGCATCGGGTTTCTATAGTGTGGAAAGTCATTGGAAAGGTCCATCCCAGATACGGACCTCACCAGCATATTCATCATTGATCAACCGAACATGGCCCGGCCATTCTAGACAATACACACTGGTATATTGCCTGATCGTAACGATTGGGATACAGTTATCAGCCATAAACTATTTTGATCGTTGGCATCATGAGGATTTTTAATATCAACGTGAACGAATATTTCGTTTTTACAACGAAAATCTTACGGATTGTTAAAGAATAAGCTTTATCGGAGTGTCGCTGGTCGCGGTGCATTCTGGGATTGAGAAAAAGATAAACAAACCGATGAGGTGGTTCCCCAAGCCTGCACAAGCCTGGCAGCATGGGCTGACAGTGAAAGATTTTAGGAGTTCGAAAGACCCTCCAACTGTGCGATTTTTTGCCTCAAATGGGTTTGATGCACTCGTAAAAAAAAAAATATATATATATAACTTATTACCCCCTGTTTTTTAGCACATAAGGAAAAAAGACCTGTAATTCTGACTGGCAAGGCTGTAAACTTGTGCCACGTTTCCTGAGTGTGTTCCCATTTCGAGGCTCATAACGAGTGGGACCCGCAAAACGCATAGTCAACAAACTTGTTTGAATTCACTCACGCACTCAAGCGGACCCTCTGATTAATTTTAGCCTAGCAGGTGACCAGATTTATTGCTCTCTTTTTTAAAGCTCTTTTTCACACCTGACTTCGCTAGGCAAAGAAACGGAGTTCTGAAAGGCAAATCACAGTGCATGTTGAACCTCTCCGAATGTTTGCGATCGTTTGGCATTTTCTACCGGTGAATTTAATGCCCTGCCGTGTTTTTGGGGCTTCCCTCTATAGGGAATACCTGTATTTATTTGCTCTGTCACCAAAAGATCCAGTTTGCCGAAAAAATTTCAGAAACGGCAGAAAACAGCGCCAGTCAGCTATGTTGTCATATACAAAAGTTTTACCACGTGGCTTTGTTTTTCTTTCCTAAGACCCGGATGTGACATGCGCACTTGACACTCCGATAAGGCTTATACTGATCAGCGGTACGGATTTGATATTTTTGGAACATCATGATGTCTTGTCGGCATCATTTTCAACTGTCCACCGCTTCTCTCTTGCAGGAAACTACCCTTTTTTATTATACTATGATTTGTTTGTGGTTGTTTTTATTTTTTTGTTATTTTTTTTTTTTTTAATTTGGTGCTAATACTGTTAACTGGCTTTGGTCTTTGGAGTTATGGACGCGGAATTTCTTTAATGTACGACGGCTGAATATTGATTGACGGACTATACGCTTGTATCAATAGAGGAGCCACCATCTCATTTCGTTCACCATCACCAGCTATCCCACCATACCCTCTGTCGCACATGCACGCAATTGACTGAATGAAGCAAACTAATACTATTGAATTCAACATGTCTGTACAAAATTTCTGCCTACTTTGATAAAGTCACAAAACGTGTGTATATTTCCCATACTTCCATTAATTAATTGCGCTGAGTGTTCCGCTTGTCTTACGCCACTATACCCTAGGGAAATCGGAGCCTCGGATTCAACAAAACAACGGTGGTATAATACGTTTCGGTGTTATTAAACACGGTCCGAGACATCCATCAGAAATGTATTGACGATTCACAAAATTATGTAGATCCACGATTGCGAAAGTTGATAAACAATGATTGATAATTTTTACAATTATATTAGGGACGGTTCTCATCCACTAATTGTGCTAATAGTTTTCTGACATAAAACTGACCTGCCCTGGACATGTAAGTCCCAATAGTTACAGACACGAAGCAAAGAAGGACAAAATGTAAGATCTTCATCTTCACCTGCAAACAGATAAATTGATGAGTTATAATGTTACATGTTTTATAACACGATGTTGAGTGTGTACATATATCTGAGAAGACTTAATCAGTTTTTCTCGAATGCAATATTTGGGACTGCAGCAAAAGTCGTAGAATGGCTTCTCTCGTTTAAACATAGACAATGGAGATTTCAGTGGTGAGTTTTGGTTTCCCTGTGTTTCTGGGCTAAACTGTTCAGAAATAAGTATGTTAGTGGTCTCGAGACAATTATACAACTTTACTAGTTAGCATTATTGTTTCAGCAATATAGGAGCAGGAGTCCGATATTCATCATGCTAACCAAACATAACGATGGTCCTGCTATTTTTTGGAGATGTGAGTTCCCAAGTGGTTAGCTGGAGTCTTCAAAATTATTGTTGGTCATTTGAACACCATGGATATACTGGAAATGAAACGTTCAAATGGTCCTAATACATGGGTTACATGTAGAAGGAGATGGACGAGTTCTTTAACCTTTAACCTAAGGAATTTTGCCCTTCAGTCTGCCATATTTATCTCCAGATTTGCCTAACCTGAAACAGTGGCCCACCTTGGTGCAGCGATACTTTTTAGTGGCATTGATTGAAATCGTCGGATTTCACAGAGAATCTAACAGATTCTGTAACACAAGTTCTGTATACGCCATATGGAAATATTGGTGAAAAATATAGTGGAGGGCGGTTGCCGTTAGCGTTAACATGAAAATTTGCATTTTTATCTTTTAAATAAAGATAAAGGTCGAATAGATACAGTAAGTTTTCATCTAGAGTATCGTTTATGTATATCGCCAACAGCGAGCAGGTCGACATTTTAAAATGATGCACAGATTTTTGTTCAAAGAAATACAACATATACCCATTTAATTTACATGAATTGACCTCCTTGCAAATATTTGGTACACCATACGTCCATACGAAAGTGAGGAGAATCACATCGTAGTTTCTAGAAAGAGCAGTTTGTTCAGTGCGCCGCATCTTTCGTGTGGGTCCATTTTTATTTGACGTGGAGTCGGTCGGGAATCTTCGTTGTTATCGTCGTTTCTCAAATATATCAAACACGGATAGCAAGTACGATCATAGTAATGTGCATTATATTGACGCTACGCTACATGTAGCGTTTATTTTGGTGCTACGTTTACGAATTCTTGTCAGTACTCCGGCATCGTTTTCCACCACCCTTTTAATGTTGCGTTTAATGATACTTCGTTGCAATCACCGAATTCGGGTGACGACTTACTCGTAACTTGTGTTTAATTGTGTTCAATTCCGTTTAAGTCAGGGCTAATGAGACGTCTGAGCACCGTGTAATACAGGATTACGTGATCTTCTATGAACGGTCACAACTAAAGCGTGGCTGAGATAAACAAAACTCCAGAAAACGGGAATACGGACAACGGAATACTGGTAAATGATACGAATTTGACATAGACGCGGACATATTCAGGGACGACGGCTGACGACTAATATTCATATGGAAATCCTCGGACGAATATGGATGTTGATTTTAGCTACCAAGAATACTGGTCAGTGATACGGATTTGATGATAGGAACCTCCTGCCTATCTGGCATCACTTGACACTCTTGGCCGCTTGGCGCTTGCAAGAAAATAGCTGGTGTTTACTTGTATTTTTATGTCACACCTACTTCGATTTTGAAACCAACGTGTTCTTATGAATAGGATTTTCTGATTATAGACGTCAGCAAGACAGGCTCGACGTCAAAGTAGTATCTCCGAAAAACGTTTATGTATCAAAACCGTGAATGTATTGAGAATTCAAAATGCTAGATGAAGCGATTCACAGTAAAAGGTACAATTCACAAGAAATATCCAACAAATGCATGTACTCACCCTATCACCAGCGTCTGTAATATTTCTTATTAACACCAGACAATATTTATACGCTAAGGCCTAGGAATATCAACCAAATCTAATGTTTCAGTAGAATGATAAAATCGTTCTGTCTGCTTTTTCACCACCCTTTTTATGTTGCGTTTAATGGTAGTAAAATGACACACATTGTTACGTAATATCTGATACGATTAATTTTTCAGCTGCCACACACATAGAAGACTGTCGCAATGCAATGCCTTGTTAAGATTAAAAATAACACTTTGTTACCAGGACAGTTGTTGCATGATGGAATCTGTATGACGGAAGCTGGTATTATACAGTTCCATGCAATCAACAGATGAAAGGTTCGTCACAGCAGAATGAGCAGCACAGCATAGAACCTGCGCATGTACTGATGTGTTTTAGGATGGAGATATTTTGACTGTGCTGAACTGCTGATTTAATGCTGAGTTTTCTTTACAAATATAGTAGTTTTTGGTAAACTCTTTGTGATCTGGATGAAATGACGTTCGAATATTTAGCTTCCTGTTGATCTTCTCGTAGCACTACAAGAGTAAATGAAAATCGAAAGTCAAAACTTTCTGAGCTTTGGAATATCATCTTGGGCTAATTATCCTATAATTGTACTGGTCAAGCTTCACGCGTTAATTCAAAATGGTTGTCAAGGGGCTCATCTGAAAATCTACTGTGGCACACAAACGCATCAACTTGGCGAATATTTGTTCATCCTATAGAGCAGCGTAACTTTATTGTTTATCTTTTCCAGTCGATTTCCAGCTTATTCACAAAAACTCCTACACGAAAAGTCGTTGATCAAATCAAAATCGTGCGGTCATCTGGAAATCCAATGGAGGATTTCCCTCATCAGAAAATATTTATTCATCGAAATTGAACTTCCTTGCTCCGTGCTTTAATAGCAGAGATATATCATTATAGTCTCACTTTGAGCCAATTTTGCATAAAATGCATGAGGCCTTCTAACCGTGAAAGAATTTTCGCATCCATAATGCAAAGACCTAACTCGTATAAAGGCATTAGCACCTAATTAAAAAACAATCATAATATACATCAGCATAAGCAGTTTTCAATGAAACCGACAAGACATCATGATGTTCCAAATATAAAATGCATAACCTCATTTCCCTATACTGCCTGCACACAGGAATATGTTTATTTTGTTCGAATATTACGAAGTTATCCACTGTGTACGTTGATCAAGGGTATAGTCCCAAGTTTATCGTAATTCAATGTATTCTCAGTACAAGAAGTTATACCATCTTTCCAATGTTACGATAGTTATAGCAACCTCTTTATTCTACGAAATGATATCCCCTCCCATGTGTAAGATGATATGTTATTAATTATAACTTATTACTTGTTCCAACTTAGGGGAACCCAAACGGTATGGGGTCACTTTTGGAAGAAGTGACCGTGCATGGGAGTACGATGCCGTTTATGACATGTAGATACTCAAAAATGTTGTAGAGATATGAGTTTTTAATCAGTCTAAATCTGATATTCAGAGAGTTTATGTAAATGAGATGATGTTACCATGTGTGCTCGAGATAACGAACAAACTTTATGATGGATTTCACAGAATTATCAGTCTAATCTTGCAAACTGATAATATTGTAAACTATTCAACTTTTTGTTGAAAAATAAAACATTTCTAAGAATGCAGTTACCGTAGCAACAGGTTGCTACACAGCAAAAATAGCGTCAGTACTGTTTCAGTACATTTCTACCAAAGTACTGAAACAGTACTGAAATATAACTGCACTGAAACAGTACTGATATATAACAGTACTGTTTCAGTACTGAAACAGTACTGATATTACAGTACTGATTCAGTACTGAAATCGAACAGTACAGTAACAGTACTGAAATATAACAGTACTGTTTCAGTACTGAAATTATTCAGCACTTTATCAGTACTGTACTATTTCAGTACTGTAAGATTTCAGTACTGAAACAGTATTTAAATATTAAAGTACAGTTTCAGTACTGTTTCAGTACTGAAAATTTTCAGCACTTTTTCAGTACTGTATTATTTCAGTACTGTATCAGTACTGTAAAATTTCAGTACTGTAACAGTACTGAAATATCACGGAAGTAAAACAGTACTGACACAGTGATGAAATAGTTCAATGCTATATATCATAGCGTGTTTCCCAGGAGTGTTTTCCGAATGGAGTTTGATAGAAACAACTTTGCATCATGGGATATGTTCCAATTTTAGAACATTTGATCTGTCAATTCAAATTTTAAATGGAATCTGTCATATTCATGGTCTGTTCTAAGGAAAATGGAAGAAAATTCAACCAATCACAGAGTTTTTGTGAATGTTCATTGCCTCAGAAAATCATATTTTCTAGTCAAGAATAGCAGCGTGGTTCAGATGGATTTCATCCCTTCGTTTACAAATGGATAACAAAATAAAATGACATGAGACATTGTGTTGTTGATCTTTGACCTGTCACAGTAACATCATCGCTCACTCAGAACTTGAAATTTATGAAAGCTAGGGATGTGTGAGATGACCTTCCATCTTCGGGTGACATGTAAGAATGAATCGAGGCCACTTCCTGATGACCTGATGTAACATTATTGTGCACATGTGCAAGATGTGTACACACAAATCCTACACCTTTCCCCTTGGACAGTTTTGAACGGCAATGATCTGATTGGCTAGTGCAAAATGGGTAGTGTACTAGTTTCATCACACTTTACTGTAGTGTACGAGTCTAAAAGATTCAAGCAGTCCATATCAACTCTTTCATTTTATACCACTTTATTGTATTCACTGTCCATTGAATTTACATGCTGATATTTGCAAAATCATACATAATTCAATTCATTTGAATGGATGTGTTAAACAATCAATCGTTAAAAGAGTACGTTCCATCACAGTAATAAACGACATGGTAGATATATCAACTGATAATAGAAAGAGAACCAAGTACAACTGATACTAGGAAGAGAACCAAGTACAATGTTTCCAGGATGATTGGAATGATCCGTCCTTGGCAGCCATGATCATGATGAACTGGAGAGCATATATAATTAATGTACAATAACCAGTGATAATGATAGTAATATTTGTTGTGGAGATAAAAATGTCCGAGTTTATCAATGCGCACAAGTGTTTTATATGCACTATAGTCTATAGATATCTCAATTCTCAATTGTCTCCCATGATTCTTTCCTGAGCAGAGAGGATTGGTCAGCACTGTTGAAGGAGCATGACGACTTTCATGTTCTGATTTAATCACATTGCCTGGTATTACTATCTGAAAGACAAAAGAAATTATGAAACTGTTACGCTAGTAACATAAGACCAGTTCGGCTTTATTTATGCTACATAAATTGGTTCTTTCAAAAATACTGACGATGAAATGCTGAAAAAAATGAGTCTAGGGGCACAATAAATTATTACATATATGCAAAATATTTAGATTTTTTTACCACCCCCCTCCCCCAACATTCCCCTACAACTAAACAAGTTTGTTTTAGCCACCCCCTTCCCTTCTGTACATAACACTTCAATGCCCCCTCATTGGAAGTTTATACTCATGTTTAACATATAATATATTTCCAGTCAACTTCCAAAAAGACTCAGAAACAAATAAATGAAATCCTGCAGGACAATGTATAATATGTCAGAAGTAGTGGGAAAATGAGTACTTTGAGCCACAGGAGCAGGGAAGAGGTTTAGATAGGAGGGAGATTTAAAGGAGGAAGAGGTGGGTCAGAGGAGGTCGAGGAATAGACTCGGTCAGATGAGGAGGATGAGAAGGAAAGGGCAGCATCAGAGGTGTAGGAAAGAGCAGGTTCAGAGGAGGAGGATAGGGTAGGGTCAGACGAGGAGGAAAGGGCAGGGTAAGGCCAAAAAGAAATATATGTCTGTTTTTGGTTACCCGACCGAGTCTAAATAAATTGTGCGAGTCTAAAAACAATTTCAGCAAATTCCACGAAATCATGACCAAGACCCCATTTTATGGCAATAAAAACAACATGAATTCCAGGCAAGCACCTGAAAGGTGCATGGACCTCTCAGCCCGATTTTTTAGTCAAGTAGGATATGGTTTGTGTGATTTATGTACGATACCATATATAATAAACTTCACATCTGTGTGCTGGGATTACAGCATGCATGAAAGTGTAGCTTTATCAGTGGCAAGGGAAGATTATGCAAATGCACAAGTGTGATAACAGGTTATTGACATAGACACAGTGATTGACATATAGGCCAACCCTTATCATTTTTTTGGGGGGGGGGGGAAAGCTGGAGGTATGAAAACTGATTCAAAATTGAGCCAGGCTATTAAGTGGGCTCTCCTAATCTTATGTGTTTGTCATTTTCTTCTTTCATCTTCCGCTTCCGCTCACTTTTTGTTTCCATCGGATAACTTTTAAATGACTTTGTCAATCAACTTCAAATTTATGGTGGACATTGATCCTGCCTAGGATAAGACACCTATTGTTTTTCAGCGGATGTGCGAAACTGGGAACTAGTGGGTTTTTATCGACAAATCTTGTTATATGCAAATTTCCCATTTGTTCAATCTTTTCCGTCGGATAGCTTCTGAATGCCTTCGTCAATCAACTTCTCATTTGTGGTTTATATTGCTCCTGTCTAGGGGAAAACACCTGTTGTTATTAACCTCTGTCCGAAACTGGATACTTGTGTTTTATCTATGTTTGTTATTATATGCAAATCTCCTAACATGCAAAGTTCCCTTATGTTCAATCTTTTTCGTCGGACAGCTTCTGAATGCCTTCGTCAATCAACTTTAATTTGTTGTTCCTATTGCTTCTGTCTAGGGGAAGAAACCTATTGCTTTTAAGCTCTGTCCGAGACTGGATATTTGTGTTTTATCTACATTTTCTGTTATATACAAATTTTCTATCTGGACCGTGCATACATGGTGAGTGGCTGTCTCTGTTTGGGTTCCAATTCCATATTCTCATTTGCATAGATAGCACATCAGTGATTGGTTCACAGTTATGACTGTCAAAATAGTCTGACGCCATTTGACACTAAAGTAACTAAACACCCTATGTTTGACCCTAGGGGTCAAATATTTGACCCGAAAGATCAACTAGATACATATAGAAATGCTGAAGAAATTGACCTGCTCTGCATCTGGTTCAGACAGTACAAGAGTTCTTACACCACAAGAAAGAGTTCTGAAGCTTTCTGTGTTTTTAATGTTCATGTATAGTTTCAAGGTTAACTGCAAAGGGTTTTCGATATGCAATACATGTATCTTCTTCGTAAGTTGCGATGCTGTTGAAAAAATCACCTGACGAGTTATTTTGAATTTGAGGAGCGTAGTTTGCTCTAAATTTGCAAATATAAATCTGCTGTTCGAAATCAAAATGAAAAAAGCCATCGCTTATCTTCCCCTGATTTACCAACATTTGGTGCTGTTCGTAACGTCAGTTGTGCTTTAGGCGAACGTCAGAAAACTGTCAAAGTCGAGAGAAAATATGTATGAAATGGAAAGAGACGAATCGACCGAATGTTTGATTACTCTTTCAGTTTAGAGTACTGGTACAGAAACATCCACAGAGTCTAGCAGCGACAGTCAACATGATACGCTGCATGGTACATGTACTTGCAGTTGCAATGGTCAGTTGCATACACATTTTGATCAAGATCAGATTTCCGTTTGTATACAACCAGCTGGTTTCTCAGCATCGAGATCTAACTTGAATTTAAGGTTTTTGTTTGAAAAATATCAGCTTCATTAGGTCTACCATCACATATTAACATCACATATCCTTTGGAGTTCATAACGAGTATCAGGTGTCCATAAAGGATATGTGATATACATGGGAAAAACATCTTTGCCTGTGACAGTAATAAAGCAGATTTGTCCTGTTTGGGCACGGCACGAAACATCACATGCAGTTGCCTGGCATGTTTGATACTGGATGGTAGATGTCTGCATGTATATTCAATAAATTATGAAAATTATGACCTCTTTTTCTATGTCATAGAGGTCAGCGTATGGTAGAAAATTAAAACTGTAGTAACTCGGCTTGACATCAAAGGTAATGACTTTATTTGAGTCAAAATGAAAGAGAAAAACATTTAGGAAATAAATCTATTTCAATAAAGAAATTTTATTGAAAATATATGCAGACATGTACCATCCAATATCCCACAGAGATAGAGATCATTAATGATTTTGCATAAATTAAAGATGTCTGCCTATCCTTTCCGTCTTCAGAGGAACTGCTGTGGTTATTCATTGCGAGTCTCTTAATACATCGATGTTTTATACCAAGTTTCATATAGAACACTTAAATGGTATCAGAGATATACATCATTAAAAATTTTGCATAAATTAAAGATGGCCGCCAAGATTTCCGCCCAATCAGGGGCACTGGTTTGGTTATTCCTTTAAAGTTTCTTGATGTATCGATAATCTATACCAAGTTTCACACTGAACAGCGAAATGGTTTCCGAGATACACAAGATTCATGGTTTCGCATAAATTAAAGATGGCCGCCAAAGTTTCTACCCAGTCGGGTCCAGATTCAATAGGGTTATGGGTCACGAGCATATGGATGTGCATGGCAAGTTGTATCGATAACCAAGTTTCACAATGAACAGCGAAATGGTTTCCGAGATACACAAGTTTCATGGTTTCGCATAAATTAAAGATGGCCGCTAAAGTTTCCACCCAATCGGATCCAGATTCAATAGGGTTCTGTGTCACGAGCATATGGATGTGCACGGGAAGTTTGGTGTGCCAAGTGTAAGTCGTTCTAAAGATATCTTGGTAACGAGAAAGCTGTGATGGTTTCGCATAAATTAAAGATGGCCGCCAAAGTTTCCAACCAATGGGATCCAGATTCAATAGGCTTGTGGTTGACCATCCAACAATCCTGCATACCAAATTTGGAGTCTCTAGAAGCAACGGTTTGGTTTCTAGACCGGTCACAAGAATTGTTGACGAATTTTCCGTGACGTTGCCATGGAAACAGCAAAATTCATCACAAATTTCCCAAATTCGATAGGCTTTTGGCTGACCACCCAACAATCCTGCATACCAAATTTGAAATCTCTAGAAGAAACGGTTTGGCTTTTAGACCGGTCACAAGAATTGTTGACGACTGATGACCAGACGACCGGACGACCGACCGGACGTACTTGCCGACGACAAGACCCCACAGAGGGGTAAAAAACTCCATAAAATGTATGAAAATGTGTCAAATTCAACCCACAATCCAGAGAAAACGTATAAAATGATTTTCTTGTTTATGCATGTTAAATTGTTTCCCATCCAACAGACATTTTAAAATGGTGACAAAAACAGGGAGTCGACTTACTCGTTTTTTGAAAATTGTTATCACCATGAAGGAATCATAATTTTCGCTCCCCAAAAAAGTGCGGATTTTGGCCTGCCAGATTCTGGACATGATGAACTCTGTAGTGGCGCGTAGGTGCGATCAACAAGCAATTGTTATATCCTCATTGGAGAAATGGTTACGTCCAGCAGGGTGACACTATATGGGCCATTTTCATGAAAATGGCCATATATATCAGTTAGTAGAAAGAGAAGAAGACTTACCATGCTGTCAAAAATGGGCGACCGTCCTTATGAAATTATGGAGGGGCCACTTTGTGTGAAACCGTGGCAAGTATGGACTGCACCCTAAGTGTAAATTTTATTTCAGAAAACGGGAAATTTCACTTTGCCAATATTCTTTTAATTTTCATGAAATATTTATGATGATTCATAGTTGGGAATTTTCGCCATTTAGGTTACACCTCAAGACCCTATCCATATCTGTTTATGGGCCTTCTTATGGTAAGTTTACAAAATCCAGTGGTGGTCAAATCATTTACATCATAATTTCCCGGTATTCAGAAATGGTTTCTTCCCATTCTACTTCCGAAATATTCATGGAACGTTGCAAGCGTTTTCCCTGATCTTCATAAATCTACATAAATCTACATATTAGGCCTACATATTACATACCAATATAATATTTGTGTTGACCACATCACTGCAGCAGAATTGACTGCATCACCGCAGAGGAATACATTGTATATCCAATCACATGACCCAGAGAGGTCACTAGGCATCAAGATGATCTTTTACCACTGCTTGCTTTTTTACTACTACTTACCACATTCATAGTATTTGCCACTTCCAGTTCCAGTGTGCAGAGTAGATGTATCTACCTCCCCATTCATTAATTGGCATCTGGCAGTATCCCTAACCTGATTGAATTAAAATTTAAGGTATACAAGCTGAGTAGCTAGCAGGTCCTCCGCCAAGTAGCCTGTTTGAGAGCATACAGCATATACGCTTCCAATATCTCCTTAAATATAACTTGGAAGTGGATATGTGTATGTGGAAAGAGACGTTTATCTGGAATTGTTAAGACAATTTGAGGAGGTTTGGGAAGCTGTAATGGGTAGTGTAACACTGGAATGTAAGTCTGTAGTTGTATATGGATTTGTGGATGGTGAGGTGTATAAATCGATGGATGGAATAGATCAAGATATCGCATTCACAACACAGATGGGTACAATATGGGTGAGTGAAATCCAAGATGGTCAATGGCAGCCATCTTGGATTACATACTACCTCTACTATACTAACTGATGTGAAGCACCTTCTCCAGTTTGAAGTCAATCGGACAAATTGTTCTCTCGATACCGCATTCACAAGATGCGGGATGGACGGAATACAAGATGGTCAATGGCAGCCATCTTGGATTACGTACCTCAGTGAAAATCAATACCAATTGCCATCTAACTGATGTGAAGCACCTTCTCAAGTTTGAAGTCGATTGGTTGAGTCGTTTTTAAAATATCATGTTCACAAGATGCAGGATGGACGAAATCCAAGATGGTCAATGGCAACCATCTTGAATTACATACTACCTCAGTGAAAATCAATAACAACGGCTGTCTAACTGATGTGAAGCACCTTCTCAAGTTTGAAGTCAAAGGGTCGAACTGTTCTCGAGATATCGCGTTCACAAGATATGGGATGGACAGAATCCAATATGGTCAATGGCGGCCATTTTGGATTACGTACCTCAGTGAAAATCAATACCAATGGCCGTCTGACTGACGTGAAGAACCTTCCCAAGTTTGAAGTTGATTGGTTGAATTGTTCCCAAGATATCGCGTTCACAAGATCTGGGACGGATGGAATCCAATATGGTCAATGGCAGCCATCTTGGATTACGCACCTCAGTGAAAATCAATACCAATGGCCGTCTAACTGATGTGAAGCACCTTCTCAAGTTTGAAGTCGATTGGTTGAATTGTTCTCGAGATATCGCATTCACAAGATGTGGGACGGACAGAATCCAATATGGTCGATGGCGGCCATCTTGGATTACGTACCTCAGTGAGATTCAATACCAATGGCCGTCTAACTGATGTGAAGCACCTTCTCAAGTTTGAAGTTGATTGGTCGAATTGTTCTCAAGATATCGCGTTCACAAGATGTGGGACGGACGGACGGACGGACGGCTAGCATTCCCAAGTCCTCCCACCATTTCGCGGCGGCGGACAAAAATTGGTTATTTGCCATTTTACATGAATGTGAAAAGGGCTTGTAGACTGAGATAAACTGAACAATACTTTCCTGTTCCACAATAATCCACGAGTTATTGTTTTGTCCAGTCAAACTCACAACCAAGACTGGCTGGTAGCATATATATGAAAACAACATTTTGCTAAATATTATATCAGCTAACCAAATATTTTCATTCATGTACTTGAATTCTGTCAGACTACATTGCAAAGATCATGTATTATCTGTAATTTCTTTCTTCAGCAGAATTATATAAGAATGGAGAGATGTCAATTTTCATGATAATTACAGAGGACAGGCACTCCTGGTAAATTAGAATTTGACAATTACCACTCAAAGGTGAAAAAATACAAAGGTTTTGAAATTCTCCAATTTACATATTTAATATAGGTTGAAGAATGATAGAAATACCAGAATATCTACTTCACTTTGATTAATTTGAATTATCTTGTCTGCTAGAATCTTTTTAAAAGTTGGTACCCCTAGCCCAGCTGAATTCAGATTTGCAAAACGTCGTCGCTTATCTTTCATTGATTGTGACGTCATGTCAGACCAGCCGGCCAGAGACTGAACGTTACAAGGGTAGATAAGCTATGTGGATTTCATTTCTGAAATCGACCGGGCTTGAGCAACTTCGAAGCACTTTTCAAAAGCTACCACTGTACCAAGAGACAAAATACTTCAAATAAAACCAAATAAAGTAGTTAAGTTAATATTTCCATCATTAAATGGGCCATGAAGAATATAAAAAGGAAAATATGAAAACCTTTGCATTTCACCTTTAATAACTTGGTTTTAAAGGAACAAGTAAATTACTGGCAAGGCGGAAATAAAAGTATCTCCATAAAGTTTCTCCTTACATTGAACTGAAAAATGTGATAGCCGGCCCACTCTCTCGGAGCTTCAAAATTCAATATTATAAAATTATCTCAATATACTTGTACAACAAATACAAATACATGAATTCTCTAATTTTCAAGCAATCATCTTAACATTTCAAAATCTAATCCGCATTTGCATCTATGTTTTATAGGCCAGAAACTATAGTATGTTAACTTTCCTGTTACCCTACCTAGCTGCCATCCAAAGTATTTTATGGGAGTTTTGGTAACATGAAACAACGGGAAAATTGGTCATTTCTGTTCACGTGTCTCTTAAAGTCAATAAAATAAATTTGTAAAAAAAAAATGAAATAAATAAATAAAAAAAATTGAAAAAATTAAAAAAACATAATGTTTCGACCTACTATAATTTGGGTGGTTTAACTGACTCTTTGCCCCATGATGGCGCCATTTGATGCCCCTTTCTAAACCATATAGGCTTTTCTAGGCTGCCCCATAGACCGTATTTGTGATCACCTGTAAATTGTTGGGTACAAATCTATTGGAGGGCTGGAGCCAGAAGTTTATTAATTTTTTTTATTACTTTCATAGTGACCAATAATTTAGCATGTTTAAAATTTCCTGAAATAAAATATTATTGAGGGAGGTTAATTGATTAATTTATTACATAAGGCGTCAAATGGCATCATCATGGACTAGGAAGGGGCATCAAATGGCGTCACCATGGGGCAATGGTAGTAAGCCTTCATGGAGCATAGAGTTAAATCAGAATTTGAACAAAACTTGTTTTTGCTTTAAAAAACAGTTCAGTTTGTACAATAGAATAAAGCACAGGCCTAAATTAGGAAGTTGTTTGTTTGGGGCAACATAAACTTGCTACAGATCACGGTAGGCCATTTTTTCTAATTTTATTTTATTTATTTATTTATTGTTTTTTTTCAATTGTGATAACATACCTGGTGACAACATTGTTTCATGAGAGTAGAGAGAGAGATCAGATGTGCCAAAATAGGGAAAATATTACCATTTTTATGGATCCTGTCTTTAATACAAACATGTAGTTTCCTAGTTCTGAGAACCCCAACATCTCGCCTTGCGGGGTCATCCGCCGAAGCTGCAGCAGTATTGAAAGCATAAATATAGAGCAAACAATAACGTCTGGAATAGATGATGTGGTACAGACAATAATGTCTGGAATAGATTATCTGGTACAGACAATAACATCAGTCCCATGTTGGATTACTGCCAGATAGGTCAATCCCGTGTAGGATGGATAGGTCAGTGTCGTGGGATCACTGCATAGGGCAGTCCAGTGAGAGATTACTGCTGGATTGTTATGCGAGATTACTGCTGGATAGGCAAGTCCTGTGTAGGATTACTGCTGGATGGGCCAGTCCCGTGTGTTATTTATGCTGGATACACCAGTCCCATGTGGGATTACTGCTGGATAGTCCAGTCCCAAGTAGGATTACTGCTGGATAGGCCAGTCCCGTCTGAGATTACTGCTGGATAGGCGAGTCTTGTATGGGATTACTGCTGGATAGGTCAGTCTCATAAGGGATTACTGCTGCATAGGCAGTCCAGTGTGGGATTACTGCTGCATACGGCAAGCCCGTTTGGGGTTACTGTTGGGGAGGCCAGTCTTGTGTGGGATTACTGCTGGATAGGCTAACCCTGTGTGAGATTACAGCGGGATAGGTCAGTCCCATGTAGGATTATGGCTGCATAGGTCAGCGCCGTGTGGGATTACTGCTGCATATTGCAGTCCAGTGCGAGATTACTTCTGGATAGGTCAATCCCGTGTGAGATTACTGCTGTATAGGCCAGTGCTGTTTGGGATTACTGCTCCCATGTGGGATTACTGCTGGATAGGCCAGTCCGGTCTGGGATTACTGCTGGATAGTTGAGTCCCATATGGGATTACTGCTGGATAGGTCAGTTTCTTGTGTCATTACTGCTGGATAGGCCAGTGCCACTTTGGATTACTGCCGGATAGATCAGTCCCGTGTGGGGTTACTGCTGGATAGGTCTGACCAGGAAAACATGAAACATGTCCACCAAGCTTTATAATTATCCCACGAAAAGTTCAGCAAACTTTCCATGTACAGATCTACATGTAAATTTTTCGTAAGATGTACAGAAATTCACATTTAATGTCATATTTCTTAAATAGCACATGCACATCCTCGAATCACAATGAACTTGGGTAGCAAGTGTCAAACTCATCCAATGAAAGCTGACAGCTTCAGCATACTTTCCATGTACAGGTGTACATGTATGTACATTATCATTGGCAGATTACTAAGACAAAACCCTCAAAATTTGAACAAAAATGAATATTTCATGTCCTAAAGAGCACAGGAACATCGTTTAATCATATGAACTATGTGTATCAAGTTTCATAATCATCCCATGACAGCTGACAACTGCAGCAAACCTTCTAAGTACAGATGTGCATGTATACATGTAGAGGCCTAAATGTACAGCCTCTACATGTACAATCCCTTACCAAAAAATCTTGTAAGATCTTGTAGGATTTGAAATTTTCTTACAAGATCTTGTAAGATCTTACAAGACAGTTTTTTTGTCCTACACGATCTTACAAGATCCTGAAGGACAAAGCTGGCTGTCCTACAAGATCTTGTAAGATCCTGCAGGACAGCTGTCCTACATGATCTTGTAAGAATAAGTTTGCCTGTAGGACAAAAAATCAGTTTGCTTTTGGAAAGTATTTTTACAAGACAGTTTTACAAAATATCCACAACATTGGATCTCCAGCTGAAGAAATGGTTAGCACTTTCTCTTTTAAAAATGGCAGGCGTATTATAATGATATATACCAAAATTGTACTTCTCTCTACTGAATCAATCATATGGAGAACCTCATCTGTTTCACTCAAGTAAGAAAATTGTTCTTGAAAATTAAAAAAAATCTATCTGATAATAGTTTACCTTCAAACCTGATTGGGAAATTCTGTCAAAGTACTACATTTGTTTTTCAATATGTTATCTAAACGATGATACAAGTTATCAATATAACTATTTTGGTGTTTGGATACAGCGACAAAATGCGACGAATTCTTCAATGAATAACAACAACAACAACAACAGCTTGAATTGAAAAATACACAAACTTTGCGTAAGACTTCAGAGATCATATTAGTGACATATGGGTTTTCATTCGAATAAAATAAAGATATCAATAATATCAATCTCTACATAGTGTTATCAAAATAGTATCATATTTGTGTAAGAAATCTTGTTGAATTTAGATTTTATAATAAAATTAATAAGTTTAATAAATAATTAATTAATAATCAGTCCAATCCAAAGATTTTATAATAAAATTGGACACAATGAAGAAAATAATTTTAGAAGAATACATCAGTTCTAACATGATTTTCAAGAAAAAAATGTCCATTAATGAATACTCTACCCTCTTCATTATCACCAATTATATACAGATAATATTATTCTATTTTCCTGGTAGTCTATTACATTAGCAATTGACTTGCTGGCATTAATTCAACAATTTGAGGAGAGTTATCTCCCCTGTACCGGTATATTTTAATTGGCCACTGGTGGCGCCACCATGCTGTCATATGAGAACAACAACAACAGCAGAAAAACATGCAAGATAGAGTGCAAAAAGAAAGTTGATTTGTTCATGTTAAGCTGGAACTATTGAGGTTTAAAGAACTGTATTGCAGATGGTGATGAGTGAAGCTACATGTAGTGATGGTAAGTAAGTTATAAATATAATTATAATGTTATAACTTAATTAGCAAAACAATTCTAATTTCTAGTTAAACTCAGAATGTTGTAATGTGGACCCTCTATGAGGTTTAACTATCAACAAGTTTCTCTTCATAAACTTGGCATATTAAACAATTGATACTCTTCTCAGTAACTACTGCAGCACTTCACCTTATATTTGCAGTCAAAATTAATGACTCATTTAGCCTGGAATTCACAAAGAAATATCCATAACTCGATCTGTCTTAAAATTCCTTTCAGATCTACCCAGATTCGTCAAGGCACTGTGAATTGCCATTGTTGCATTGTCAGCTGGAAAAGCCCAGGCTTGGGAACCTCATGTGAAGATTGGCCATGCACCCCTGGAGGAAATCTCCCGGAGGGTGAGATATATAGGTTATATCACACCACTGCTTGTGTATTTCCTGTTCATGTCAAACAGTAGGATTTAACTTGCTAGGAAGTTTGTTGTTTTGAAATCTTTATCATTTCCTGCTTATATTTCCAGAAGATTTGAGAATATTTCCATACCATAGTTCTGATGAAATCGCAAAGGAATATTTATTAAAATAAATTGATAACAAATACACTGTTGGCATAACCGATATTTGCTATGATAAAAATGTGATCAGGAAAAGAAGGATAAATTATGATTAGATTTCCTATCACCATAACCATGATAACAGGCTATATTTTAATTGTCTATTTATTGCACTATTCTTGACCAAGGCTAAGGCTTGCTGCATAATTCAATTGTACATCTGTACCCACATCTTGAAAAATGAGAACATTTCATTCATTCATTTCATTTAAAACGTTTTAAACAATTTTTTTCTCCTCAGATGCAACCAATCGGACATGTTCGAGGCGCACATTTCATCGACTCGGAGCAGACATGTGATCATGGAAATCATGCAGCGTCTATTGTTGAATTACTTCTTCGCCAAAGAGGAAATAGCATCAGGCAATATTACATGACCAATATAACTGGATGACGAACATTGTTAAAATCATATTAGTGTACAGTCTCAATATTTTTTCCAATTGTGATTGCGTTTTCATTTAGTGTTGATCCATAATTCTGGATTCCACTTCAAAATATTTTGCTTCAAATCCATGAATACTGCTTAAGTATCATAATTTATATTGCTTTATAATACTCATAACATGCATTCAAGAATGTGTATTTTACATTAATAACAAATGAGTCGACTTGAATGACTTTGGTGCTACTGGACCCAAATAATCTTTATTCAGTGAGCGGCACATGTTTGGTTTTTGCAGAGGGCACACCAATAACAATAACATCACATTTCTATGATATTTCAATGCAAATCATCCTGGTTATCGTCACATTCACTAATATCAGCAATACGCCAGTTGAATGTAGTGTAATATTTTTAAGATTTCTCTAATCATACTTTTTCGCTAATGTCACAACAATTTTAATTTTTATACCATTCTACCCATTTAAATTCTGAGGATAACCTCTGAATAGTTTCAGGATAACTTGATAACTTGATAACAATTTCTTTGCTAATTTGATAACTTTTCATTTTTTATAGATTACTGCCAGAAGAAGTTTCCCTGTACCAGCAAGGTGATTTTGGACGCGATGAAATCAAAATTGAATGGGGAGCTAAAAAGTTATAAAAGACACTTGATCTGTTGAGAAAAACATGGATGCCTTGGACTTTGGATGCTACGTGCATGTGCTGGTTGCTATTCCCTATAAATGTTTCTATTTTATACAATGAAATGTATGACATGACAACATAATAATCCCTTGTGTGTATAGCTGTATATACGTTTCTGTTTTGTGTGTATAGCTGTCTATACGTTTCTGTTTTATACAATAAAATGTATGAAATGAATGCATATAATTTGTTATGTTGACTATCTCATTCGACACGAAACGTTTCATCGTAAACCTGCAGTATATTGGACAACCCTGCACAACCATCCAGCATTATTCTATCTGCGTTAATTGACAGCCCTGTAGGACAACCCTGTAGGATCCTGAAGGACGGTCTTGTAAGATCCTGTAGGACAGTCTTGTAGGATCTTGTAAGATCCTGCAGGACAGTCTTGTAATATCCTGTATGACAGTCTTGTAAGATCTTGTAGGATCCTGAAGGACGATCTTGTAAGATCCTGTAGGACAGTCTTGTAGGATCTTGTAAGACCCTGAAGGACGATCCTGTAAGATCCTGTAGGACAGTCTTGTAGGATCTTGTAAGATCCTGTAGGACAGTCTTGTAAGATCCTGTAGGACAGTCTTGTAGGATCTTGTAAGATCCTGTAGGACAGTCTTACAAGAAAAGTGCCAAAATCTTACAAGACTGTCCTACAAGATCTTACAGGACACTTTCTTGTAAGATCTTACAAGAATTTTTGGTAAGGGATTCGGCTAAACAGAAAATTCATTTGCCATAATTTTGTACCAAAATTAATATTTCATCTCAAAAATAGCACAGTTACATCATCTAACCATAAGAAACATGTGTACCAAGTTCCATAATCATCCAATGACAGCTGACAACTGCAGCCAACTTTCTACATACAGATGTACATGTGCACTTCAGCTACATGTAAACGCAAAACTCAATCATTTGCCATAATTTGGAGAAAAATTAATATTTCATCTCAAAAATAGCACAGGTACATCCTCTAATAATAAGAAACATGTGTACCAAGTATCATAATCATCCAATGACAGCTGACAACTGCAGCAAATTACAACTTCTAAGTACTTCTAAGTACAGATGTACATGTGCAGCACATGTACATCTGTACTTAGAAAGTTTGATGCAGTGCACTTCAGCTAAACGCAAAACTCTATCATCAGGATTTTAACATTGGAGCACCCCAGGGGCAGTACTTCCAGGTGGAATACCCACCCCCCATATTTTTTTTATTATTATATTTTTTATAAATTTTTTAGATTTTTGTTTAATTTGCTAAACCAAAAACCTTATGATGGCTTATCATTTCCAGGCCGGGGACATAAAGATGACATGGTCATGGGATACACCCTCCCAGGTAATGGGATGTCCCTAAGTCTTGAGGTAGCAGGCGAAGGGCGTGCAAGTAGGCAGTCTCCACTATAATTAGGATTCCTGCAGTAGCAATTATTACTGGTAGATGTATGCACTTAATAAATATTGTATAGCACATGTATAATTATTAGAATTAGGTATAGGGATATGAGTATTGGTTTTGTAATAGTATGTTTTGATAACAGTTTGTGTATTCCATATTAACTCTGGAAGTTCACATTGGTGTTAGACAAGTTTCGACAACTGTTGCAAGACAAGAGCCACTGCCTGTTGTGGTTAAATTGTGCCTTCCTTGTCATTCCAGATATATATAATCTTTTTGTTTATTTAGGTAAGTGTCCCTACTGCTAATTGAGCTGTCCAGTCCTACTGTTAATTGAGATATGTCAATGTTCAATGAACAGGATAACTGGCATGCCAGACATTGGAATATTACTTGAACAATTTTTAAAATAGTATAATTTGTGATTGTTAGGAATCTCTACCTGTGGAACTCGCTATATAAAACTCTAATAGGTATAAATATTGTACAGGATGAAAATAAGTCTCTAAACTTTTAGAATTCATCTTGGCATGCGACAAAGCAGCGCCAAGGCAGCTAATAGATGTAAGATAGGTAACCCTTGTTCATGTACATGTCGATTGCTACTATACATTCAGTTTCTGTAATATAGAAGTGCTGTATAATTGTGTCTATATTGGAATTAATTAAAGTCAAAGTTAGTTAAGTGAACTTAACTAGATAAGGCTATTATATAAAGCTAGATTGTGTATATACTTAACGTGGACTACGTGATTGGCCTCGACATTGCTGATTCCTGTGGCTAATTGAGGGGATGGAGTAGGTGATCACAAGAACTGACATTCAGTGTTGCAAGTACTGGAGAAATTTCAAGGAAAATAGGGGGCTTTTGGTCATAGTAGAGGATGCCTACCATATTATATGTCAATTTGGATATATTGTATTCCGACATAGACTTAGAAATAGATATAAAATTTGGCAGGGAAATGACCTTATCCACCCGAAGAAGCCAGAAAAAAAAGGTAAATTTAACCATTTGTCATTCTGTTTGAGATGAATTTAATTTTTTTTTATTATAAAACCTGAGTTTTGGGAGTGTGGTTGGCAACCGCATCGCCTTGAGTGTCCACCCTTCTCCTATTCTTCACGACCTCATCCACTCCCCCCCCCCCTGGCAAATCAACATAAATTAGCAATGATTTAGTCAATGTGACCCGAGTGTGAAAATTCAGGTTACTTTTCATAAACATGACCAAATCTCTGCCAGGTTAAATCTGACTGATTAAGCTCGGATGTCTGCAAAATGAAATCAGGGAGTATACAAATCACTCCTGCACATCCTGGTTGACACATCGCCCCCCCCCCCCTCCCATTTACTTTATGGATTTCCATGCACATAGCAAGTAACTGGAAATTGATGAGAAGACGATGTGACAATTCAATACATGTATACTGAATTATTAATATTTTTAAACGTGAAAGCTTGTATCTTGTAGCCAGATGACATTTAACTTGGAAATGTGACTAGCATATATGGTACAAATTTAACCAGGAGTAGCTATGAGTATAATGAGGTCCAGCAAGGTTGGGGGGGGGATGGTAGGTCTGGTGGTAGTGGTTTCTGAGAGGACATGTGGAAAATAAAATGAGAAATTAAATTTCCTGAAGAATGCAGAAAAATAATCTGAAACTGATGAGACCCAAACGTTCACAGAGACTCGGTAACAAGCACACTTTATGACGATATCCACCCCCCTCCCCCCAAAAAATAATAAAACACCAACAACTATTAACTATGTGACCAGAGAAACTCTTGAAATGTCCTTTTGATGGGAATGGGATTTTAACCAGATACCTGGTTACATTTGTGATTATTTGTCCTTGGTCTGGTGTAACTGGTATAGTCTTATGCAAATGTTGAACCCGCAGGCCTGTTTTTCATTATTATGGTGTTGTTGTTGATTTGACTGGTTCATTGAATTCGCCTAGGAGCTCAACTCGCATCCAGTCTCATGCACTCATCCTTATTGATCTGGAAATCTTGAAGCTTCATATCTGACAGAATCAGACCTCATTTTTAGCACTGAACACCTCACTGTCATGACAACAAATATGTTTTTCGCTCTTTTACGAGTCCAAACTTCCCAGCTTGCCTTGCGTGCTGTGTCGTCTGCTTACCTACAGCGGCCCCTATTGGCATTGGGAGTTGTCCCCCCGCTGATCTGTGTAATTGATGTCGAGTTGACTATAACATTGAATTGAATTGAATTGGTTGGAATGGGAGACGTCCCTCGTCCCAAATGGGTATTATCATATCAGTGACAATGGTGTTTCCACAGTGTCAGTGATGCATACTGTAAGAATACTGAAATATTACAGTACTGAAACAGTACTGAAATCGCACAGTACTGAAAAAGTACAGAAACATTACAGTACTGTTTCAGTACTGAAACAGTACTGAAATCGTACAGTACTGAAAAAGTACAGAAACATTACAGTACTGTTTCAGTACTGAAACAGTACCGTTATATTTCAGTACTGTTACAGTACTGTTATATATCAGTACTGTTTTGGTACTGTTATATTTCAGTACTGTTTCTGCACTGTTTCAGTACTGTCATTTTTCAGTACTGTTTCAGTACTGAATTGCTACTGTTATATAACAGTACTGTTTCAGTACTGTTATATTTCAGTACTGTTCAGTACTTTGGTAGAAATGTACTGAAACAGTACTGACGCTATTTTTGCTGTGTAAGGGTCTTTGCGCGAGTTATTAAATCTAAATCGCTGAATATTAAGTAACAAAGATCTATACCATTTATATTCATAAAAAAATCAGGTAAACTAAGTTCTGAGAATAAAACCCTTCGTTACCGGTTGCTATAGTAACCATATTTCTTAAATTTCTACAAAAAAATAGCAAAAGTTATACCTAATATCCTAGAAACACAACGTTAATGGAAGCCAAAATAATAAGATTTCTATATATTTTAGAAAAGAAAATATGCCATTAACGAAACGAGAAGAATGGAAGAATTTCAGAATCTCTTTGCTTCTGAAACTGAAAAGAATTTCAGAATCTCACAGCTCCCGAGCTAGCGTATCTAATTCCGCTTAAGCCGGTGCTGGGGGCCGTGTGGATACTTCATAGTCTTCACATGAACATCTGCAATAAAAGCGCGACTACGTCCGAGAATCCACCGCATTCTCGGGTATGAATGTTAGGTGTCGAGGAATACTTTCCTGTGGAATCATATGGTTGCTTTTTAGTCGCCAGACATCGTCAATTTTTCCCAACTCTTGCATGTCGCTCCAATTATTAAACCTCCTGTCCGCCATACACTATATCCCGGAGACAGCACTCGAAGCTAAAGTATCATCTGTCAAAGCGCCACAAACTATTTGATTCAAAAAGTTATAATGACTTATCTGCGGCCAAGAAGTCAAATGTGTATGAAATACTGAATGATAATCATTCTGACAGAACTGGTCAAAAACTCTATAATTGGGTCATTCTCACGGAAAGGCACATTTTCACTTGGGGAAATATCTCAAAATCAACATCACCAATGACTACAAAATCTGATTTCAACAGAGTCTCCATTGACAAAACTCTTTATAACGCGTACAATAAATGCAGACATTCCGAACAATAAACTTTTCGGAACACTTAACGGTGGAGTTGTCTTCAATCATGTCAGTCGTGTTACACACGAATGATCAGTATATTGGGCACTAAGAGAACAGAAATAGAAAGATACACACATGCTAGGCAATAGATTGCATGTAACTATGACTAATGATGAAAAAATATTGAAGTTAGGAAAACAAGTTTGTTTTCAATATCCTAAGTATGCCACTTGGCTCACCAAAATCAGCCAATTGGACCGCATGTATCAACCATTCATGTAGATTCTGTATAATAAAACCTATTTATTCTTGATGCGGACTTTAAACTAATCGAGTTTGTTTCTTTTTCAAAATATGGGACAATTTAAACAAGTGTTTCTGAATTTCTAGACCATTCTTGCATCCGTAACACCACTGACAATCCGGTAACACCACTGACCTCGTGCAACACGTACCACTGATTAATTTGTTCATAGACGCAAAAATGCAGTTGCAAGTGAAGAATATTTAGGGGCAAAACAGGTATATGAAAAGCCTTCTGATAAAACTGCTTCTTCTTCTTCAAATAGTTATCTAACTGAAATGTAACACCAATGACAACCCGGTAACACCAGTGACCTCGAGTAACACCACTGACCTCGTGTAACAACAGTGACCAATTTGTTCATAGAGGCAAAAATACAGCCGTGAGTGAAAGCGATCTAGGGGCAAAACGCGTATATGACAAGACTCCTTAACTTAGTATTATTTGGAAGAAAGGTAAATTCAAGTTGTACTGAAATTTGGAGCAAAATCATCATTTTTGTCAATGGTGTTACCCTACAAATAGTAACACCACTGACAGGTAACACCACTGACATTTTGGAAGGAATTAATTGTTGCTCCCTCGTATATTGTCGTGACGGTCCAAGAACAATGATTTTGTAATTCATACGCACATTTCTTTATTACCAGTTAATATTTTTACTCGGGAGCCACTACATGTTGATCCTGACACGTAACACCAGTGACCGGTAATAAACATACGCTGAAAATTTGGAGCTAGAAATGACTGAAATACTGAAAAAAGTTTCATAAAACACTTCTTATGGAATCTCAAGTTTACCCGCGCTTGGAAAAGAAGCCGCCTCATGGCAAAACTTTGTTTCTAATTTAAGCGTTCGCTTTTTGGCTCCGATTTCAGCTACAGTAACACCAATGACCCGAAAACCAGTTACAGACCTTTGCCCATGCCATTTTCACAAGATAATCTGCCCTTGTAAACAATATATTCAAATATTGAAAGAACAGATGCAGCTGGTTGCCAGAAAGGTAGAATAATGTAGAACAAAAGAATTTCTGGCAACTTTATCGTGGTATCAAGTAGGTCACTACAGCCAGTTACAGGTCTATTTTACCGTAAATTGAGGGTTCTGGTGAAAATTTACCCGAAAAAATCAATCGGGACAGTGCTTGCAATAAGTTATTCGTACTCTACTAAATGAATACTACGAACAATCTGAATTTTTTCAGACATAAGACTGGTTAGAAGAAAATTTGGGTCGAGTGACACGAATTGCGCCTTTCCGTGAGAATGATTTTATTCCCCATAGAACAGGAACTGCATAAAGCTATACCTGGAATTTTATCGGCTGGAATCAAGAATCAAAACTTTGAATTGGAAAAACGAATTAGTGATCAATAATTCAGAATTAATATAATAATATCAGTATAGTTATACTCTGCACAAATGGTAAGTCGTACCAGTCCTTCATTACTGCAATAGTCATACTAACATAATAGATCACCTGCATATATCATATACTTTTCCTTGATGATTTAGTTTTTGGGAGAAAGTGAGGGGAACTGCTCACCAAAGCTGGGTTTGGAAAGTGTATTAGTCCAACCAATATAGCTGATTACAAAGTAGAATGTAGGAGAGCACAATGATATACTGACTGTATATGTATATTTTTGTAGAGAAAGACTGTTTTATCAGTATCTGTAGTGAACAAAAAAAAACAAATATAGATATTTATTACTGTGTTTAAAGTTATAATTATATCACGAAGGTGAGCAATGTTATTGTTTTTCCATACTTAAGACTGAAAGTATCACAAATGATTGTAATCGTTTATGGGAAAAACTTGATATTTTATTCGATACAAAAGCAGTTATTTGGAAACCTTTATATATAATTCCTAGTCTTTATATATGATTCTAAGCCTTTATAAATTGTTCATTTTTTTCAAAGGTTTGAAAATACAGAATATGTATGATGGGATGGAATTGCAATCTTAATAAATTAATATCCTATCAATGCTCCCCAATCGTATGATCTTACTGATTTCAATTGAATTTGGTGTTCAGAGCGTCCAAGCCATGAATATTTAATAGTCTTATGACATCACGGTCGCATCTTAACTACTTTACTTGCAGTCGGGGAGGGGGGATAGGGTTATTCCCTCCGTTTTAAACCAAGGTTTACGCCAAGAACCAGTCCATAATTCTGCCCCGCATTATGGTGCCAGCCTGGCGGGAGGGCGGTAACATCAGGAGATACCCCGCCAGCGAGACGTGTGATTCGGCTGAGCCCCAAAAAGCTCCTATCATTATGCTCCCGTCAAAGCACTATGAAGCGTTCTCAGGATTAGTTGACACTCGCGTTGCTACAAGCCTGTTAGATCCTGCGAGCGACATATCCAAATGGAGGAGCAGATAGGATATAATTTTAATTAGATTGGGTGGCATTGCTGCATTTATTCCTTATTTTTACCTCCGTCACCTCCGTCGATCAGACGGAAGTCTAGGAATGAAACGTGAAATCTCCCGCCAAATAATTGTCATATGGGGAACCTACGATTCATGTGATTTCCAACAGGGGTTACTATGGTTCCCGACGAAATTTTGAGGCATTCTTTTTGGACAAAAACGAAATAATGGGGAACCCTCATTGCAATGCATTTCAATGGGCCTTGCTTCTATAGTCGGTTTCCACTCCCATCATGCTTCACGAGTTACACGTAATGTTAGCCGCTTCCATCGGGAGACATGGCGGCTCTCTAGCTTGTATAAATGGACAATCCGATTTTTCCCGTTTTTATGGTAAGTTTATTGCTGCCATTTCATGTCATTACAACACAATGATTCCTAGTACACCACCCGTCATTTCTATATATCGTAAAGTATTTGTCGGCTGATGACTTATCTCGAAGCCAACCAAATAGTCCAAGTTGTTGTTGTTGCATATCAAATGCACGGTCATCATGTCATGCACGCACTGACTGGAAGACAACAGCACAATCTTATTCTGAATTGTTGCTGAAGCAAAGGAATGTCTACATTCCACATGTAGGCCTACATTATTGAGATTTTTGACGGACAGCATGGATGGAACCTTTGTCAAAAGTTTTAAGCCCTGGAGAGGCTGGACAAACTACTGGGCATTTATTTGCCATACGATCACATTTCACATGCTTTGTTCAGCCCCCGTGATCTGGAACCAAACAGACACTATCACTAGATGAAAGAAGGAGATCATGATATACATTTCAGGTTTTACCGATGCCAAATGACTTGAACAGAAGACAATTAGACAAAAAGAAAATCAATAAATATATCAATAAGTAATAAATTACATAATTTTCTTGTCTTTGCAAGGGGGACATCAGACACACTGACAACACAGACCATTCATTCAAATTTCGCCTTCCATTGGGGAGACAGAAATATTCCTCAAACACAGTATACGTATTCTCTTTTGTGATCTAATTTTCGTTTGTCAAAATATTGCTAGCCTGCATAGAGAAGTTACTGATATAAACAATCCTATTCTAGATTATGATATACTGTCATGCCACTAACATGAACTCCAACAATCCAACCAGTGGTCAAGATCCATCATCGTTCTTCAGAATTCGCATTATTGATCACTCATAGATTGGATTAAGTTCTCATAGTACTCAGTTCTCATTTCATACTTTTGCAAATTCTTGTAACATGGTCAGGTCCCAGTTCTATTAAGTACACATATGAAAGGTGCAAACTGGTATAATGGATTTCATCTTGTTGTGTATGACGAAAGAATGAAATATAATGAAGGCCATAACCATTTTCAATGAAGTGAGTTTTGATATTAAATATATATACAATTGATTCCAACCTGCAGGTCATGGATTCAGCACTTCTGATATCAGATGCAACAGGACTGTTACACAATGGATGTACTGGATGAAATGGAAAAACCAAAACAGACTATTGATTGGTTCAGCTGTGTCAGAAAGGTGTGGAATGACAGAGGTGGTGAAAATCAGAGTCAGTGATTGGCCACAACCCCCCCCCCCACCCCCATTGGATATCAGCTGATTCCTCAGGAAATAAACATTACACATGTAATGACCACCGGCAGAGTGATACATGTGTCAATCGGTCAGACATTTCCAAGGATGCCCAGTTCTAATTTAAACCAACCATGCCGGACTTCATTCCTTCTCTCAGAATAATTGGATCTAACTTTTACAAAACCTGCAGCTCCCAATAGCTCCTGGATCTAGAACACATAAATGAAGGGATCTAGTTTATCGGTGCTATGGCAAAAATATCATGTAGAATGGGATTGTGTGGATAATATCAGATTCATGGAAGTTGAAGTTCTGCAGCATGCTCCACAAATATTATCAAAGGTCATATAATGAAGCGGGCCTTCTCTCTCGTCGACTGTATGATTACAATTTCGACATCGTAAACTATCCCTTTCTGGACAGTAATATTCCAGTGGGACCTGCATATGGCGTATACATATCACGCGTAGTGGCATTTGCTAGATCCTGTGTTAAATGAGACGATTTTAATCAACGTCACAAAACATTGTTACAGAAACTTATAAAACAGGGCTACACCACCAAGCAACGAATATTATGGATTAAGAATACTGATCAGCGATACGGATTTGATATTTTTGGAACATCATGATGTCTTGCCGGAATCATTGAGAACTGTTGACCGCTTCTCTCTTGCAGGAACAAGCCTATGTTTATGTATACTATGATTGTCTTTTTGAATTCGGTGCTAATACTGTTATATGGAATATGGAATAGGTCTTTGGATTATGAACGCGGATATTCTCTAATGGATGACGGCTGAGTTATTGATGACGGATCTGACGCTTGTAATAAAACTTTCTGCTCAGCACCAGTGTGGATCTATAGGCCTACTTGTTTTTTGTTTTTTTTAACAAAATTATCTCCCTTGGCCCGGTAAGGACTTGAGTGTCTAAAATGATTTAGCTTCTAGAAGCAAAGACTTCATTTCCTGAGTAGAGGTAAAAACCGGACATAATTTGATTATTTTATTCAAATTTCAATTCCACTTCTGGTATATGTACATGTATAAAATACATACAGAATGAACTGCCTGCAGAATAACACAAAGAACAGGTATATATGTATCTCATTACATTCTTAACCAAAGATCAATACCTGGGTGATATTACAACAATTCTATGGTGTTATATATTGTTATGATTGGCTTAACTTTAGCTGCTGAAGATATTTCTAATTTGAGGGCAATGGGAAATCATACTAAAGGAGGTGTTCGCTTTAGATGGATATTTTTCCCTTCAGAGTCGCTCTCTGTTGCTCTATTGTCTCGCTCCAAGCCGGCCGGTAAATTGTGACGTAATGCTCAGGTATTCCCCAACTCTTTGTCAGACAGGCGATGCCAGTCTAATGGGAAATTCTGGTTCATATTCTCATACGGTTACCATTAGTATTTTCATGAACGACCCAGATATTTACGAACAATAATCAGTTATATTAATATATAAACCGACTCGAAAACGGAAAAAAAAATCACTGCCAAAAGTTTAGCAAACAAATAATTAAGGAAGTAACTGCAAAAAAAAACAAAAAAAAACATATTGGCACATGCATTATCACTTGGGAAAGCAAGCGTCACCACTTGTTGAGGGTCATTTCCTTAATAAAGGCCTTGATATAAGACAAGTTCAACCTTATAACTTTTCAATTCATAGTTACAACTTTCCGCTGCCCTAAGACGAAATTATGTATTGTATGTGTAACAATTATTTTTTTGCTCTCCTGGATCGTCAGAATATTCAAACACTGAACAAGTGGTCTGACTGTGTGTGTGGAGTTGTTTGTGTGCAATTCTATTCACGAATTATAAGAAAATAAGGGAGTATGTGCGTTAGGGGTTCGCTGTCTTTCATTTCACGTCACCTTTGCACTTTAAAGTCCAAACTGAAGATGGGAGAAAAAAGGAAAAAATGAAAATATTTTTTCAGGGATTTGGGGATTCGAACCAAAATGTTGCGTTTCTTTTAATCTGTAGTCCGACACTGTAACCATTCGGCCAAGCAGCTGTTTACAATTATCGGCTTGAGGAATCATGTGCTGAATGGCGGTGAACGACACCCTTTCAGAGCATTACAAGCATTTTGACATATTTCAGTATTATGAAAATATGACACCTTTAACCAAAACGATTTTTCAGTATCATATTGGATCAAACGCACCGCATTTCGATATGTAGGGCTCGTTTTGGTTAAAGGTGTCATATTTTATATATGAAGGGAATTCCCTTCAAGAATATCGCCAAAAATTGCAAAAACAAACAAATGCTTATTTTCTAATACTCGTAATATTTTTTTGACAAGTCTCTTCTCGGTGAAAATTGAGAATATGAAAATTCAGTATTTTCTCTGTCGAGCTAATAACTTTTCAAGTGAACGAGAGGAAATTATATTTTCGGTTTATAAACGCAACACACTAAGGAAAAAAATACGGTCAAACCGAACACCTCCTTTATTTTCATGACTTCATTTATTTTCACAATAAGCAACATAATCGAGATTAGCAAGTGACGTTTTACAACATAATATAATACGCATCATGGGTCTCCTTCAGTTTAGTGTAGACATATATACCCTTGAATATCTGTTACCATGATTCAGTCATAATATTGTCTGTATTATATTGATGTGGACAAGGAATAAACATAATTATTTGATAGTATTATTAATTGTATGTTGTTTATGATTAACATTATTTTTTTATTCGCTGGAATCCAGCCATTTGTTCCATATGGGCAATATTCTCATCAGTCATCACCATTCAATATTAATGTGATACATGTACAAGTTCATGGTAATTGATACATTATGGTGAAGGTGACCTGTAACACCAGTATACAAAATCATTCCGAGCGCATTGAATCATCATCACATGATGCTGAGACAGATCAGAACGGAGTGTCGATAAAATCAGGTGTGTTTTGTAGAGGATTCTGGCAATGAGGATGCTATACTGTACATATACAAAATATGAAGTGTTGATGTGTAGGGCCTATAGCACAAAATCACAAGCAAGTTGGTAAAACTAGGCACACAGGGTCTCATTTCTGCCGCTAACGTGTTGATTTAGGTGGGGGCGTCCTCAGGGGGAGGTGGGGGTGGGAAGGAGCCTAATGTCTCAAGCAGTATTCCAGGTTTTCCATCAATATGCTCTATTCCATACCCCAATATTTCAAGCACGTGAAATCAGACAAAAATTATTTGCGGGCAATGTGACTTCCACATCCCTAGCTGGACATGCTAGTGGGGAACCCTCAATCCCAGGTTAATTACCATTGGTGAAGTTAACGTCCAACAAATGCAAAATTGAGCTTGTCATCCGGCCCTATGTTGATGTATTCCTCCACGGACCCTGTTGCCTCGACGGAGGTCTTTGTGCTCATCCAGCGCTTGTTACCCTTTATAAAGTCAGAAAGTTCTTTGGCGTTGCATTTCGTAACGTGCGTCTAATTCCGTTTAACCCGGGGCCAGGGGTCATATGAACCCATGTACTTCAAGATCCTCATGATGTTCATATGAACAGTCACAATCAAAGCGTGAGTGAGATACATCACTCTCTGGATAACGACTTTACAACGAAAATCATATGGATTAAAAATACTGATCATCATTAAAAACTGTTGACCGCTTCTACCTTGCAGGAAACTAGCTTATGTTTATGTATAATATGACTTTTGTTTATGAGTGTTAACTTTCACCACGACAACGTGACTTTGTATACGAATAATAGTAAAGAACTGAATTGCACTCTGCTCCAGCGAACCAGTTTCCCTGGTGCACCGAATCGAACACAAAGTTGTAGCAGTGTGACAGTTACCACTTTTGTCCACATGCACATCTACAATCAAAGCGTAGCTGAGATACAAATTATCTCTGGTATCATTTTTGGGTTTTGTGGTGTTTTAGATATGTAGCCAGAACATTGACCTGTGGGGTCATATGACTTCTTGTAAGCCACCTTTATATGTTGCATTTAATTATGGGTATTTTGCTCTCCGCTCTCTATCCCATCTCAGGCTGTGGTGAAATTCATCGATTTATGTATTTTTCTCACTAAAACGAACAATACAGAAGCACCGAAACATCAGAAAATCACTCATGGGCTGTTACATATTCCATGTTACAATGCAATGCGCATGGTCATATTGGCTTTGTTTCCCCGGACCGACGCTCGGATTCTACGCCAGTCTCTGTAAAGATGAAACGAGCTTACTCTAACGCCGACTCTACAAGGGAGACATAATTGATCTCTTCCTGTACATTATCATCCATGAAGGGCCTGTATATGGCGTACACGTATCTGGACTAGAATCACTTGCTAGACCTCGAGGAAAACGTCATGCTTTCAATTGACACCAATGGATGTTTTTTCACAAATTTTGTGATAGATATCACACACGGATAGCATTATTCGATCGTATATAGTGTGCAAATTATTTGGTGCTACGTTTTGCGAAAGGATTTTGGAGATAGAACATTCCGATGTCTTGATGGCATAATTCAGTCATTTTATACCGTTGGTGCTAATGGTGTTGAACGTAAAGGTGTTTCGATTAATGAAGGGGAAATTTCTCATTACGGCTGAATGTTGAACGTTGGATCTGACATCTGTGCAAAAAGTACAAATAAACAACAAATACCACCTTATTGCATAACACCAGCTTATGCAATTCTTATTTATTTATTTATTCAACCACATGATCCCTTTAGAATTAAACGCAACATAAACATTCCAACTATAACTAGAGGGAATTGTGAACAGGAGATGTTGGATGTGACTATACCAGATAGCTTGACCTTGATGAAACTTTTTTTAGATAAAATCGATTTGTTTGGTTACATAATATGAAGCTGCGTAATATGAAGTTGCGTGTCTAGTTGCATAACCTGACGGTATACCCGACAGCTGCAACACGCTATGGAAGACAATGTCTGGTTGAGATAAAGGTAATAGTTTAACAACGCATGCCATTCCATACTAAACAATTTATGGCTTTGCTTTCATCTGTTTCAGTCCCAATATCAATGAAACAAATTGACAACTGCTGTGTTTTGAATACAAAATTACAACTTTTATCACAAATATTTCCCTTTTGCGAAAGAAATTGTAGGTGTCCAAGTGCCTCTTGACCACCTGGAAGTAATTAGTCTGTATTATGTAATAGTATCTCTAAATCTGATTGTCTGTGACTGAAATGTGGTTTAAGCTTGTCTGCTTAGAATATGAGAGACATAACAGCGGCTAAAAATGATAATATTGAAACCGCAAAAGGTGTCACACTACAACTAGGCCTACACTCATGTTAGGATGTAGTACGGCCTAGATTAGAAAATAGGAAACGGACATATGAAATATGCAAGAAAAAATCTCCCCACAACCTTCAGTGACGGTTAATAAAAATGACAATCCACTGTGTTTTCCAACTGAAAAAAAACGACTTTCAATATTTGGAAAGCCAACCTTATTTCAAAGATTTGTTCGTAGTGCTAAAATCAACGCTCTTCTCTCTTACTTTACCAAATAAAACGAAAATTTATATTTGTATAAGGTCCAGCAACTTGATCTATGAAACTATGAAACAGGGATGAAGGGTTTGTTGAACTGTCCGAGAGGAATACTGACACTTTTCAATAATCTGATTACAAGCGTCTAATCTGTCATTCGATATTCAGCCGTCGTCCACTAAAGCATATAATCCAAAGACCTATTCCATATTCCATACATCCATTATCTAAAATTAAATGCCTACAGGGAAAATAAATCAGATATATCTAGAATTGAAATGATAAATGCTCGGTCTGAATATAAAAGAGTACTGAGGAATTCTAGGTATGCATATGGTGTATTGTAAACGCACAGATTAGAGAAATAACGGTTTGAAAATGCTAAAGAATATTGGAAACTATTGAAGAGTGACGGTGGCCATCAGTCGCCTACAATATCTATGTCACATTTTGAAAGATACTTTATGGCAGTAAATAATCCTGGAAATAAGTTTTTTAATTTTGACGAAGAAGCAGATTTTATTTACAATAGGTATATTAAGAATGAGATATAAATTATGTTTAGCGAGTTAGATGAGACAATATCACATAATGAAATTCAATCTGCTATTTATCAATTGAAACGAAACAAATCAAGTGGGCCAGACTGCATATTAAATGAATACATTATATATGGTAAAGGAAACCTACTGCCTACTATACATACTTTATTCAACAAAATTCTAATAGCAGGCTATTTTCCTCCTGCTTGGTCAGAGGGTTATATTATACCACTTCATAAGAAAGGTAGTCGAAATGAAGTAGATAATTACCGTGGCATAACCTTACTCAGTAACCTTGGTAAGCTTTTTACACGAGTCCTCAATAACCGTTTCGTTCAGTGGGCTGAAAATTATTATGTATACATTGAGGCACAATCTGCTTTTAGGGAAGGTATCGGCACTGCAGATCATATTTTTGTTCTTCATGGCCTCATAAATCATTTTGTAAATAGAGGCGATAAACTTTATTGTGCCTTCATTGATTTCTCGAAGGCGTTCGACTATGTCGCCAGAGATTTATTATGG
The DNA here is from genome assembly GCA_036873755.1 of Hanleya hanleyi. Taxonomy (NCBI): domain Eukaryota; kingdom Metazoa; phylum Mollusca; class Polyplacophora; order Lepidopleurida; family Hanleyidae; genus Hanleya; species Hanleya hanleyi. The sequence goes on from JAVTVY010046123.1 coordinate 135,087, forward strand.
TCTAAATTACTGAAATTAGGAGTTCGTGGTAAAATGCTCGATGTTATTGTATCTATCTACAGAGCTGTCAAATCTCGAGTTAAAATAAATGGTCTGCTCAGTCATGAATTCACCTGTACACTCGGTGTTAGACAGGGTGAGTGCTTATCACCATTTTTATTTGCTATATACCTCAACGATATAGAAGACGAGTTTTATCTTAAAGGTGCTGAGGGTTTAAATGTTGATATGCTGAAACTGTTCGTATTACTCTATGCAGATGATATTGTGATTTTTGCCTGTTTCTCACTGTTTATTACAAAATCTTTCAAAGTGAGAAATATGCGTCTTTATGGACATTAATTTAACGACTTCCTCCCAAACACAAATGTTAACCTCGGTTTTTACTGATTAGTATTTTGCAGATATGTAAACCGGTCTGATATCCGTATCATGTATTTAGTCTATGACTGCCACTTCGTCATCTGTATATCATGTTCTTGTATGGTTTCGCTCATGGGCCAGTCGGCCTTTTGCAATAAATAATAATATATACAACAACATTAGCTTCATATTCAAAAAGACAATCATAGTTTAAGCTAGTTTCCTGCAAGAGAGAAGCCGTCAACTGTTTCCAATGATGCCGGTATAAGACATCATGATGTTCCAAAAATATCAAATCCTTATTGCTGATCAGTATTCTTGATCCATATGATATTCGTTGTAAATTCGTCATCTAGCGAATGATTTATCTCAGTTATGCTTTGATTGTGACTGTTCATATGAACACTATGAGGATGTTGAAGTACATGGGTTCATATGGTCCCCGTCGCGGGTTAAGCGGAATTAGACTCAAGTTACGAAACATACATACATAGATATTTATGATTACATGTGGTATCATCTGCAAAATAAAAACTTGTACACTCTTTTCCTTACAATTCATTATTACCAGTACATGATTTGCCCTTTCTTTATAACTGATTAACTATTTCATTCTAAGAAAATATCTTCTCCTCGGTCAAGCCTGTTCGCAGGTTGCTACGAACGCGCCTAGAGTTTCATTGGTCTAATGAATTTTGTTCGCGCAAATGATAGTCTAGCTCATCTTCTAACAGACGTAGAGATAACATACAATATCTGTGCTGAAACAACTCTTTATCAAATTGTTATGGCAATTGCGCGCGGTAAATGCAACACCACGGATTGGTGGGTCGTGATTTCGATTTCCATATACAGCTAAATTATTCTTCCTCTCAAAACTTATTTCTATATATTGAGTTGAATTTATTTACCAAACACAGCAATACAGCAAGAAATCAGAGTATATAAACAGCAATAATCAAATAGCCGCATATGTGGCGGGAAAAAACCCCAGAGGGCTTATTCCAAAATTACTATACGAATTGCTTGGGGGCTAAGCTGAACTTCATGCTCAATTGTCATTTCTGTAAGTTAAGCAATATAATATCCCGGTCTGGAGCGGTTTAACTAAACTCGAAGTAAATAAAACGAATACTGCAAAAGCTAAGAGAATACACAATGTATCGAATTGCAATAGTCGCTTTATTTATTTTGAGTGTAGTTAAACACTATACTTCGGCGGTGAGTTGTCCTTCTTACTTCTGAAACGTATTTGTCGCGTTTGTTGTTATAAGGCATGATCTATAATTCGATATCGAGTATTATTCATTATTCTAACATGCTGTACCACATAGCCGTGCGCTGATTGGTCCAGACCTCGAAACATATAGCGATTATTACACGATAATCTTCAATTGTTTGTTGTGATCTGTTTCATTCGCGCGCAGAACCAACGACTTCCCCTTCTTGTGACGCAGCGCTGTAAGCTGAGCAACGATTGGTGCATTCCCCGCGCAGTGGGTGGAACTCACACTGCTGCATCTCGTGAACGGACAGCACGCGCGAGAATGGCCTGTAAACCATCCGCGAAATTCTGCCACAAACACGAGATAAGCTCACATAAATTTTGCCGTTCCGCTTCTAAATTATCATTTTGCATGTTAGAATGGAGTTAATTACCTTCTTAGTGTCTATAGTGATGTAATAATTGTTCGATTTTTAGTTTTAGATCTTATCAGAAAATCTTGCGGCTACACCTGTCGACTTTTCATTGAAGGTTTGAAACTAAACATCGAAAAAAATATCACATGATAATATTCACTAAGGTGGTCATTAACTCATAAATAACAATAATTATAATACGTTACTTTTCTACTTATACCAATTTATCAATTATCTAGATTGGGTAGACAAAATGGTTACTAGAAGTAGTAAACTTATTTTTCTACTTATTAGCATACAGTTCATAGACGATTGTCTTTATTAGTTGAACCACTGACAAGACTGTGGTTAACCGTCCTTGGTATATAAACGAATTCAAGGACCTTATGAGGTATGAATATGCTGTTCAGTGAAACTGATTATAGCTGTAGACAGTCAGCTTGTCAGATTGTCAGCTTTGTCAGCTTTTAAGCATCCTCGCGAGCCAGTGTATCAATCGATAGGGTATCAATACACTTGCTTGGTTAGTTACCGATAGCAGTTCAGAATATAAATAGCTCGAGGGGTTTTCACTAAACCGAACCAATCAGTAAGCGCGCTGAAGCAGCTCATCAGGCCAATCCGCAGCGAGGTTTGAGTTTTGACTTTTGAATTTCATCGCCGGCCAGACTACCTTTGAAATCGACATCAGGTGTCAAAGCGAAAACAGCAGGCTTCAGATACCGACGCGCTAATTTAAAACAACCGTAATGTACGAGATTGTGTAATAGACGCAACGACTCGAGAACTCATCCGAATGACTAAAAGGGTCCAGGTAAACCCTCTGCGAGCATTTAGGGATTACCTGGACTTATGCAGATGGCTTTTAAGCGGTTGAAGGGTAGACAGAAATAGTTTCCTTGTGGTGACGTAGGAGGAGTTGACAATGACGGGACAGTCTGAACGAAAATCAACGGAACAATAATTCATTCCGCCGAATATCTCAGAGAAGCTGCAAATGAATTCCAACGTACCTGATGGGAGGGTTGTCATGTGCTATCGGAAGTTGAAAAGTGTGGCAGACATCGAACTGTTTCTGCACCTCACAAGAACAACAACAGTTATAAGAAGGACAACAACGCGAGCCTCCCGTAGACCTGCGTGTCGCAGGTTAAAAAAAATAGCACCGATCGCGTTTTAATAGTTTTTCTTGAGGAAAATATAATTTTTTCGCACCTTCGAAGATTGCGACTTTAAAAAATTTCACAGCAACGAAGTTTGAGTGTCGAATTTGAGCTGGAACGCAACCTTATACTCGCTAGGATGAGCACGCACAAATTATGATTTCTTTGTGTTGTGAATATACATACGATGGACCATATAAAGTAATTGGATAATGTTTATGTATGCTGGGGTTGTATGTAGTATGTTCGGGGCAGCTAAATATCCAATAACTAGCCATTGGATGTGGATATAAATGTATGGACTCTTTACCCGCTGGACCGAAATAGTTCGAAATTGACGTGCACCGTAAGCAGTTGGTGCTTACATTATTGATCCTCGGATTGGGGTGAGTGAGTTAGGATTTAACGTCGCGTTCACCGCTGTTTTAACCATATAGCGACGATATAACTAACTACGATATGATTAGCTGGACATGTGTGACTATCCATCTATAGTCATCATGTAGAGGAAATTAATCTTCCCCTCGTGGCAACAGACATGGTACAAAACTCATGCTGCTCACCCACGTGTCACATCCAAAGCGTTTTCTATGGTATAATTATATATACTGCAGACCACAGAGTCATTAGATCAGTAGTATACAAGCGTCAGATCCGGCATTCAGTATCTAGCCGTCTTTCATAAAAAATTAAACGCAACATTAAAAAAAAGGGTGGAGGAAAACGATGCCGGCGTACTCATAAGAAATCTTATGACACCACAGACAATAAACTGACTGTATATTTCTTAAAACACCACAAAAACCAAAACTGATCCCTGTGGCTATTTGTGTCCCAGTCACGATTTTATTGTAGCTGTTCATGTGGACATCTTGAATGACATGACCACACGGCCCTTGGCACGACATGAGCGGTATTGGATACAAACGTTTCAGAAGGATGATGCAGTAGCCATCTGATGGAAAATGATGAACTATATGTCCGCCAGATAGTAAAAAATCACCTAAACGAGAGAGTATCTATTGAATGCAAGTTCGTATTCAGAACAATTACCTGTGAGACCCGACGCCGACTAAGCGCTTCATTCTCCATCATTTATGCAGGTCACAAAACTACAATCACAATGATTTGTACAGAGGGTAAGCCTCGAGGACGAAAATTCCACCAGCAGAATCTCACCATAAACAAGCAGCAATTAAACGATACATTAAAATGGTATGGAAAACGATGCCGGGGTACTGAGAAGAAGGCAATATGACCTTACAGACAAATATACTGAATGCATATTCCGAAAGACACCACAAGAACCAAAATTGGTACCTGAGATGATTTGTATCCTCGCCATACTTTTATTATGTGACCCCCAAATAATATAAAATGGCCTAAACGAGGGAGTATTCATTCGTATTCAGAACAATTACCTGTGAGAATCGACGCCGACCAATTCCCTTGCCAATATCAAAAGATGTTACTATGTTTTGTCATGTGTCAGTACCACGTTATACGGATATAATGGTATAGTGTACAAGGAACTATATAGCCTACATGGAACAGTTTTCGACGGATATTTGGGCTAAGACATCGTCTGCCTACGAAGGATTCTTTTTTTTTCTTCTCTTGACTTTTTTATTCAAGGCTTCATTATCGACTTGAAAGGTGCCTGGCAAATTTGGCATACTCATGGAGCAACATTTTACATGTACCAGGCGGAGTGGGACTTTTTTCGCGAGTCAGTTGAAGCTGATTTTTGTACAAACTTCTATAATAATCTTTATTGTAAAATTCTCACATATATTCAAATGGAAATAACTTGAAATGCAAGCCGATGCCTATTTTACACCAGGGCTATTTATATGCTGCTATGGCGTGGGTGGTTGAATTATAGATAAGACGTAGATCCTATGAAGTGTATCTGCCCACAAAGCGGTTACTTTCTCATCCAGTGGACAAACTTAGCTCTGAGGACAGTACGAGTTACTTCCCATAGTCCACATATATTTAATTCGGCGTGTAATCTGATATTTTCTTTGTATCAAGCTGTTATGCATCAGCTGCCCTTTTTACACTCTGTCAACCTCAATTAACAAAACCTGATTCCTGATTCAATAAGATGTTCATTCTGAACGACTTCCTGATAATCCTGTATGTAATACTGGTCCAAGGTATAACGATGTTGCGGATTTTTCAAATCCAGATATTTATTTGTGATCTGTAAAAGTAAAAGGAAAATTTGGAATGCTACGCGGATTTGAATCCGTTGGAGATACGGGATTAATTTTTTCCCGAGAAAAGAACTTTACCTGGCCTGGGGGTTGAGGGGGGGCACTCCTGCCCGCATTCCCCCACCTTTGGCTCCTATCTTCGGAACGACAGACACTCCGTGACTGTATTTCCCCACAATTGGGTCATTTCGAACCTTTTTTGCATAACCCCCAACCAGAGGGTCATGGGGAAATTCAAAATGGCGATCATGTGGACTACCAGAAAAGGAGTTTTCGTCATTTTTGCTTCACAATTCCTGCTTTTCTGCGACGAAAATTAGGCGAAAGCTATTTTATTTCACATCAGATTATTATTTACTAATTTATCACAAATGTTTTGCGAAGAAAACAAATAAATAAAAAATTTGACAAATCTGACCGAAAATTAATCGTTCAAAAAAATGTTTAAAACGTCTTTTTATTTCCTATCAAGAAAGCAGGCGATCAACAAAACACCCATAGTTTCCATACATCACATTAAAACGAATGATTTGAGTGAATGGATTAACGGGAATGGGGAGCAAACGGCATGGCTGTATGCCTCTCCATATTGGTTTCGCTAGAGACCTACCTGGAGAGGCAAATCAGCGTGGCAACCAATCTAGGTAAACCAAGATGGTGAATCAGGGGAATACCATCTAGACGTGACGCTATCAAACCTTCGTGCGAAATGTTCGCCGATATTCTGCGAGATCCCATTATAAGCTAACCACGACAATTTCTGCTTTTTCTCTCCGACAATGATTGACGTTTACTTCACGGAGATTAACATCTTCGCGCGGCACAATCTTTTGATATTTTCTACCCCCTAACAAAGCCAGACTTCGACGGGAGTAAACTCTTTGATCTTCACGCACACTGTCTGGAAATGATATCATATTTGGATACTATTTCTCAATAATGTTTATATATTTATAATAGTCCACGTGCTACCGTGTGTAATTACTGTGGGAGTGATTTCAACAAGCTAGCCACCTGATTGGCTAACAATACTAGTTTCAGATTCGCATGGAATTTATATAGGGCTGAATTCAGATATAATATTACGTGATATTATATCTGAGTTTACTGAGATTGCGTGGCAACTTGCCGGTGCGATGGTTCAAGTCTAGATTCCAACAGCAGCGTGTGCGCGAAAGTATCCCCATGTCCATGCAAATAACTGATAAATTATTCCAGGTTTAAGGGAGTAGAGGACGTTCATTTCCCTGCTCTTATGGGGCTACAACATGGTCATTTGTCAAATTTTTCAAAACAAGCTGAATTTCCTAACAAAAGTACCCAGACTTATCAAAATGGAATAAAAATCAACAAAAGACACAACACAACCATTTATGCGTTTTACTGGTGGTTCGATAGTGTGATGGTACGGACCAAAATATTGGCATTTTAAATTCAACGGTTGGAGGGTGCAAAGTGCTCCATAGGTTAAAAATTATTCCCCCGGAATATCCCCAAATTCACTCTTATTCACTTTCAACTAAAACAAAACTTCTGAATGACTGATAAATTGAACTTCAATAATATTCTCCACACCCACCCCGATTCCCCACCCCCACCCCCTCCTAAAAATAGGACTGAAAAGGCTCCGTTTATCTGTTATACCGCTAATATTTTCTAAAAAAGTATGGTGTCCCCCTGTTTTTATTACATATTTAACAAGCACTATATGTGTTTAGTATTATATAGCAAAATGGGGAAAATTTGACCTTGGGAAGTTTGACTTATTGAGCATCAAAGAAGAAAAAATTCAAATTTCCCTATGTATTCAGTGTTATGGCTTTTAAGTGGTAGACATGCAGTTGGCTGCCATATTTTTTTAACGAGTATGGTGACCCCATATTTTTTTTTCATGGATCATCTTCTCCTAACCTGATGAAAAAATCCTGAAATTTAAAAAAACTTTCAACCTCTAGAAATGAACGTCCTCTACTCCCTTAACATATACCAGTTGATTCAGTGCCGAACTGTATATTTTAATATTTATCAAGTGAAGTTTGTAGACGAGTGTAACAACAGCCCACTGTTGACAGAACATGAATGTTGCAGTGTACAGTGAAAAAATAACCAAAAATTTTACTATCAATTTCACAGCGAATGTACCAGCAGATTATTGTAACAAAATTACCACTGATATTGTGTCGATTGTGCGGATTCGCAAACTCGTCTTCACATTGTCACCACATAAAAAAGGACTCATCCACACTGTCAATATTCAGCCAATAACCCATAAATATTCTAAATATTTTTGCCTTTAGTAAATCAATAAAAATGATGTGGATTAAAACATTTTGTATATCTCTCTGTAAGTTACTATCACTGGATAAATTAAGACCTATATACAAGTGGGGGGACATATGTTGGTACTATAATAAACAGCAGCTGAACTCATTCTATATATAGAGATGTATTAATTAGCATGAGCATCTTTACCCCGTAGCGATCTTGGATGACTTCAGCATTAACTCAGCTTTCATAATTAGGAATTGTACAGATTGCACTTGAGGATGTAAAGCTTTCATTGATATTACAGCCAATTGTGATGTTCTTTTGTGTTTAACCTTATCAGGGGATCCATGCATTGAAAACAGTACCGTTGTTCATTAAATGCTAAGAAGTACTAAACGACTAATTACAAGCGTCTACTCCGTCATTCATAATTCAGCCGTCGTCCATTAAAGAATATCCGCGTCCATAATCCAAAGACCTATTCCATATTCATATCACGGTATTAGCACCAAATTCAAAAAGACAATCATAGTACACATAAACATAGGCTAGTTTCCTGCAAGAGAGAAGCGGTCAACAGTTTTCAATGATGCCGACAAGACATCATGACGTTACAAAAATATAAAATCCGTATCGCTGATCAGTATTCTTAATCCATAATAATCGATGTAAAGTCGTTATCTAGAGAATGATTTATCTCAGTCACGCTTTGATTGTGACTGCTCATATGAGCACCATGACGTCTACTCCGTCATTCATAATTCAGCCGTCGCCCATTAATGAATATCCGCGTCCATAATCCAAAGACCTATTCCATATTCCATATAACGGTATTAGCACCAAATTCAAAAAGACAATCATAGTATACATAAACATAGGCTAGTTTCCTGCAAGAGAGAAGTGGTCAACAGTTTTCAATGATGCCGACAAGACATCATGATGTTCCAAAAATATAAAATCCGTATCGCTGATCAGTATTCTTAATCCATAATAATCGATGTAAAGTCGTTATCTAGAGAATGATTTATCTCAGTCACGCTTTGATTGTGACTGCTCATATGAGCACCATGGGGATCTTGAAGTACATGGGTTCATACGGTCCATGTAGAGAAAACAAACCGGCCCTTCTCAAACCATAGAGAGAAGGTGCAATACGATACAAAAGACAAAGCTTTCGAATTCAGAACAAATATCTGGTGGAGCATGGCTCTCTGGCAGAAGTTTTCTCGATCAGGAATGAGAAATGCTTTACAAATGGATGAAATAATGTCCTGTATTATACTTTGTGAAGATATTATTTTTGGACGTGACATTTTTATTTTGTCTTGGAAGAAAAAGACTATTTTACTCGTTAACTTTGGAACTGACAGTTCTCTTCTTCAAATTGATTTTCGTTGAAACATTTAACATGAAGTAGTATTGTTATACAAATTAGAAAAATGATGTACAAATCGGGGAAATTAACACCATTAACATGTAAGTGATAGAGAAATAAAGCAAAATAATCATACGCTTACATTTTTGTATAGAAACGCACATAGGATTTGTTTTCTAATTTCCAGTTTAAACGTAAAACTGTTTCATCTCTACGGTGGCTCATAGGGGACATACAATAAAATTTTAAATTTTTTTTTTGTAATTTTGTATTTATTTGTTTTTCTGGAATTTCTTGACATCCCGGAATTAATTTCAGTACGTCCCGAAATTAATTTCTGTACGTCCCGAAATTAGTTTCTGTACGTCCCGAAGTTAGTTTCTGTACGTCCCGAAATTAATTTCTGTACGTCCCGAAATTAATTTCTGTACGTCCCGAAATTAATTTCTGTACGTCCCGAAATTAGTTTCTGCACGTCCCGAAATTAATTTCTGTACGTCCCGAAATTAGTTTCTGTACGTCCCGAAATTAATTGGCTTAATTTTGAAGTCTACAACAAGTTTATTCGTAATAAATGTGAGCTTCTGCAGGTGTTGTTCTAACTAATTTCGGGACTTACAGAATTTAATTTCGGGACCTACAGAAATTAATTTCGGGACGTGCAGAAACTAATTTTGGGACGTACTGAAATTAATTTTGGGACGTACTGAAATTAATTTCGGGACGTACAGAAATTAATTTTGGGACGTACAGAAACTAATTTCGGGACGTACTGAAATTAATTTCGGGACGCATAGGTATCATTTTGGTTCTTGTGATGCCTTTAGATATGCAGTCAGAATACTGTTCTGTAGGCTCATGCTGACTTTTTCTCAGTTCGCCGGTATAATTTTCAACCACGTTTATATGTTGCGTTTATTTAATTACCGTGTTTCACAGTAGTTTGTAAATTGCAACCTGAAACTTCATTTTATGATACTAATTCATCTTCATTCAGCTTGATATCTCCCTTTGTGGCATAGATTTCCCATAAATTAGTACTGTTATACACACACCAGAAAAACTGATGTAACAATGAGGGTCACCATATCACGCCTACGTTATGCTATGGATGCCCATCAATATGGGGATCCTTCTCTTGGATTAACACAGGAATGATAGAGAAACGGAAATAAATAAACATAATCTTAGACTTTTTGAGAGTAATGAACCTATTTTTTCACTTTACCTTTCTTTTTTTCTTTCTATTTTTTCTTTCTAATGCGCAGAAACATTTTGTTCGTTTTTCATCTCTTCCGTTGTTATTTCTATTAAATTGATATGTTTGCCATGGCAAAAAATTTATCCATATTTAAATAACATTTCACATACAAGCGTCTAGTCCGTCATTCATTATTCATCCGTCGTCCATTAAGAATATCCGCGTCCATAATCCAAAGACCTAATTCATATAACAGCATTAGCGCCAACTTAAAAAAATGAGCCATAGTATACATAAAAATAAACTAGTTTCCTGCAAGACAGAAGCGGTCAACAGTTTTCAATGATGCCGGCAAGACATCATGGTGTTCCAAAAATATCAAATCCGTATCGCTGATCCGTATTCTTAATCTGCATGATTTTCGTTAATGTTCTAGAGTAGGATGTATCTCAGACACGCTTTGATTGTGACTACGCTTTCATTGAATATTGGTTTAACAACGAACATATAATTTCAGTGCAGCAAAGGTTAGATATCCAAACGAAATTGAATTTTCCCTATTTGAAATGTATTGAAACCTGTACCTCAGGTGTCAGTCTCCACCTTGGTCATGTTGCCTGTCTCACGTTTCAATCTAATCTTCTTCCCATTGATGATTTGTATGTATACGATATATGTATCTAACGATCGTTCGTTTTGCTTATATTGCGGTGAAATTTGATTTTGAAACTTATTTGGCGTGTGTCCGATTTAAATTGTTGACAGTATCAGCTGAATAGCACGGATGACTGGAGTAGTCTCCCTTCGATCAACTAGCGGTGATCATGTCTAATTTTGTTTGTATTGTTGATACTCTTGTTTGACTCAATTAAAGTCATTTCCTGTAACGTCAAGGCGAGTTGCTACAGTTTTTAATTATCTACCATACCCTGCCCTCTATGACATAGAATAAAAGAGTAGAGGGCAGGGTATGGTAGATAATTAAAAACTGTAGTAACTCGGCTTGACATTATAGGGAATGACTTTAATTGAACCAAAGATGAAAGAAAAATACACTCAGAATTTTATTTTTTTAAATCGATTTAAAAATATATATATATTTATTAATTTTCATAATTTATTGAAAAAATTTATACGTAGACATCGACCATCCAATATCCCACAGGCCAGGCAACTGTGTTCTATTGCTCATCCTATTTGTGTTCTCTGGTTCTAGTTGTGTTCGTGGATACTTTGTGCTGAATTGTCGCGTGCTAAATGTCAGTCCTAAGGTGTAATACACTTCTGGGTCAATCGGAATGTTTCTGATTGGTCAGTCGCGACAGCTGATCAGTCTTTGACCTCTCTTGCCGGAGGCGTGTCGCGACTGACCAATCAGAATTGAGAACGAAGTTCGCCATAATCTCACTGTTCCTAGATGGATGGACAGTTACGTTGGATTTTGAATCGACCGGCAAAGGTAAAAATTGCACAATTTACTAATTTGACGACGGGAATATATAAAGTGATACTTGTCGAATATCCTGATGTATTTTGTTTGGCGGTAAACCGTTTATTACGGTTTTTACAACAGCGTGAACTTTCAACATTAGCATATTACTTTTAGAATGACAAAGGATTTCGGATGTTCATTCCATCGCGATAGAGAATTTGTTCGGCAGTATGCTGGTCTTGTCCATTGCTACGTTTCTTGGCGAAAGTCACCTTTCGGAACGGTCGCATTGATAGCTAACCCTGAAAAGTACCTTTGCCACACGAGATTGAGGGCAGTAAATCACAAAAGCATGCAATTAAATACTTCCATTTATGGGCATGTCAGTTTTGGGACTACATTAGGTGTGGTGTTATATAGCGATCCGGACGGGCATTCCATTCCTCATCTTGTCTTGGTCTTGTCTGTCAAAAATTGCAACGAACAACTGTTCGATCAGCCCTTCTTGTCTAGGATCCTCGATAACTTAACTTCTTTCGTTTCTAAAATCAGTTAATTTCAATGTCTGGTTATATGCACTGAAATTTGGCTCATCCTTCCCTTGAAAATGTGCTAAATAGATGGGATTCCATGTATATTGGCCATGTAATGAGGAGAATAGCTCATTACGTATTAAATATAACAAGGGCATATATAATATATTTTATCAATTGGAAGGAGTATATTTTCTATATATCATTTTGGAAAGTTGTACTCGTTCCATGATATTTAGTAAATACATCTCAATTTCATAGTGTAGTATATAATGTTTCTATACTCGGGATGAAAAATAATATTTAAATTGTAGGTCGCTAAACTAATTTGTTAATAAACGAGGGAAAATTATTATATTATATTATATTTTGGTGTGGAAAGATCATATCCCGATTTACTGGTCTACCTTTTCTACATGTAACAAAAATAGTCGCCATATTATGGTTATTAGTTGAGCGTGGGCTTTCATAGATAGCCGTTGACTTTTAGAAACATCGTCGGATGTCCATTTCAAGGTAGCAAAAACTTTGTCCAGAATTGCCCCTTTACCGTTAAAAGGATGACGAATGTCTGGGGCACCATGCACTACACGAAGACATCCCAATAGACAGGCAAATGCACTGCGGGTTCGATTCCACCTTCACAATTACTCGACTTTACAAACCTGCTCCGTGAGCTTCGCACAGATGAAATTAACATTCTTGACAGGTGTAACGCACCTGGCGTGTCAATGGTACACCGACTTGTAATGCATATAACACGACTTGAAATTCCATTCATCTCTCGACGAACACAATTATTCGACAATACGGCATGCACATCCCTCCAATCAGATCGTCTTGTAAGGTAATTTGGATTACAATTATCCCAGTCACACTTCTCGAAAGAATACATCATTCCATACCGAACCGGTCGAACATGGTTAGAACCCAGCCGTGTTCGATATTTGTGACTTATTTCTGCAAAGGTATAATTAAATGGATACCTCATCTCACTGCTCATAGTACAAAAAAATAATTCTGTAAGCGTCGTGTCAGATTTCTTCAGATTAAACCGTCCAAGTGTCATTTTAATCACACTGAACTTGGAGACCATTGAAGAAAACAATACGCTTTTAGTTCCCTCTGAAGACATTTTTTTCTTTTCTTTCGAGACCCAGTACAAATACGCGAAAGAGTTGGAATCGAAAATTGGAGAGTGGGAATCCACTTCTGTGTGGAGGGTGGAACACATGTAAGCAATGTTGTTTTATTGTTTCGGCTCGAAACACAACACTCCTATCGTCATAATCTCAATCCTCGAATTGACAGCTGTGATAAATTTGGCGTCGTGGTACATGCTCTGGTCTGTCGTGCTGGATGATTTAAGTGTTTTATAATCTGACTAATTCGTGGAAAGTGGAGTGGAAAGGAACATGATTTACATGAGAATAAACAGTCGGCAACAAAAGACAACGGTGCTATCGAAAGACTACGCTCGAGTAAGAGCCGTCGTAATGGACAAGACCAGCATACCGTCGAAGAAATTCTCTATTGCGATGGAATGAACATTCGAAATCCTTTGTCATTCTAAAAGTAATATGCTAATGTTGAAAGTTCACGCTGTTGTAAAAACCGTAATATTTCTCGATTCACCCAAAGTGCGTTTCACACCTTGATGTGGATTTATATAAAGCATGGGGTTATATATAGAGACACCATATTTCGACACTTCTCCCTAATACCACCGCCCACACCCACTCAAAACTCTTGTTTTGCGGGCCTGTGGCATCAGTTAGCGAGTGTCAGATCCGACATTTAATACTCAGCCATCGTCCATAAAATAATTCTCGCGTCAATAATCGAAAAACCATTTCGAATGACAGTTAGCATCAATTCCAAATGTGAATGAAACAAAAATAATAAAAACACAAAGATGGTGTCCTACAAGAAAGAAGCGGTCGACGGTTTTCAGTGATTCCAGGAAGACATGATGATGCTCTATACATACAAGCCTAATCACTGAACAGTATATATTCTTTTCTTTTGCGTTGCCTTAACATTTATTTAACAACATTTCACCCTCATCCAGCAACTGAACATGTTTTTCTCAGTGTTCAATCAGTTTCGTAGCGTTTATCCTGATGTGGTTGGGAGAATTTTGCGGATTAAACCTCTGTATCAGAGTAACGATGAATTGTGCGACAATTTCACAAAAGTGTTCAATAGCAGCTAACACATTTTTACAACAGATATAACATATGATTTTCCACATGCATCTCAAAGTACGTCTGCCGTCTAACATTAATTAGAAGAGAAAGAAAGGAATAGATTCGTGGGGAATTATTTTCAGGCGTCTCACTACTTCAAACGCGCCATCTATGTCAGTGTACGATTAGCAAGCAAATATTTTCTTGGCAATTGAGGTATTGCATAAACGTTTACTCGCTGTAGCTGTTGAGACCTTCTTAGAATTTCGTCTTAGAATTCTCCGTATTCTAGTTTGAATGCGAGTTGCCGAGGGAGGATTCGCTGTGAAGTCTGAGATACCAAGGCTACGTCTTAGAGTCCTCCGTATTCTAGGCTGAATGTGAGGTGCCGAGAGAAGCGTTCCTGTGAATTACAGCACATATAAGGGAAGTGGGAAGTCCCACCTCATACATATCGCCCAAATTCAGGTGATAGTATAAGCAATCGTCGTTAGATTAGGCGTTCATTATGATTTGTTCCCTTTACCTTGCAATGTCTTAGAATAGTATGAAAATTGATAAATTTAAAAATTTGTTTATTCGCATTTACATACACTACTACTGTAAAGTATTATTATTAATATGTGGCTATAATCTGGTCATCGCTGTTCAGACGTTCCATAATGCTACAATTTGAGTTAACCGCAATGCACTTTCTTCGATGACAAGTAGGGTAAGTTTACACACATAATGTGACCTTCACTGAATAAGGACTTACAGCTGTTATATATCTAGAGTATATCTTCGGACGCTACTAAAACTACTGATTATAATAATTCTGAAGCTATGTTGGCACTTCATTTCATTAGTCGTATAAATTATTTCTTCTTACTGTTTAGTATAATTACTCTTACCGCGTGTGAATTAATTCTGATAATCAAGTGTTGGTTATTCAGTGTGGTTTCTGAGAAATCCGTAACAGGATATAGGTGAATAGCACTTAGCAGTAGTATCCGTTATCCCGTCCGGTTATCGAAATAGATTGGCATACATTCTCGTGTTTCCATGAGAAAATGAATACATTCTCGTATTTCTGTTATTCGGCTGGTGATATGTCTTCTTCGTCCCTTTCATGAAGCTCAATACTGAAAGAGTAAGCGATTGGTGTATCAGGCCCCCATATAAATTATTGAGGATATGAGGTGAATTTTGACTGAGTGGCTGGAGTGAGCTCCCCTTATACGGAAGTCTTCATGTTTAGCTTTTCGAGCTCAGTTAATGAATTATGTTATAACTCGCTTAACTCCTCCAATCTGAAATGTAGCGTTACAGGTCCTACAATTAACAGAATGATGGCATAATTCCATCAGGATGTTTTATTACCAAAAAAAAAGAATTAAGAAATGGACTCATTCTTTCGGAAAAGCAGCTTCAAGTTGCTTTGAGAGAATAGTGTGAACATCCCTTGACATAAATAATCGGTCAGGATTCTCGGATATTTTCTCTAGGGTTTGAATCAGGGAATTTTTTTCAGAGTCTGGCCTTTTCAGCAAAATACCTCCGGATCAGCCTACCAAGGCCAGACCTTGGTAAAAACAGGATGAGAGTACCGATGCCTTGTATGTAAGTCAAATTGAACCATCGTCGACGTCTCGGTTCGGCCCAGTATTGGTATTGTCTGGCAGCTGGTCGGTAGTTTGAACATGTTGTTGAGCTCAGAATTTCTTCTCGAATATGAGGTATGCAGGTTCCAATCTTAGTAAACTCAGATATAATATCACGGAACATTATTTGCCTGCTATACCATTTTGGTTTACCTACATTGTGCAGGTTTAAGCTTATCCTATTGTGCCAAAATGTATAGGATCCACGGGAAACATGAAAGACTGTTTGCCATAAGACTTGGTTGATTCAAAGTGTCGATCGCAATATAATTAGTATGCTTATCTAAATTTACCTCTAAAAAAAAATAGGCTCGTTTCGGAAATGCATATACCAGACGAACATCATTTTTTGTAATATTCACTCAAAAACTCAATAGAGAAAGCCGAGAACCACTGTATAAGCTTATGAAAAACTCGATTCTGGCAAAAATGTTAATGTTAAAGTATTAGAATATTACATATTAATGGGTCAAACTTTCAGAGAAACTGAAAATTAATTGAACAAAAACTCAATTCAGCGAGAGAGAAAAAACTGACTCTTTTGACGTCTATGGACCCCTGGAAAGATGCCCAGGTGGATATGATTACATCATGCAAACGGAAACTTTGTCCCGAAAGAATGCAAACCTCTAAATAACGTCACTGATGTTTCTGTTTTGCTAAGACATTTTTGTTGCTGTCGTTGGTTTCCGCTGTTCGTATTTTATTGGTTTCTAACAATTTTTCAATTCGTTAACTTTCCGTCATTTGTTTATCTTCAGATTTCTTACCTCTGTTTCAGTTTTCTTCACATTCGCTTTTGATATATCAGGGAATCTATCGTAGTAAGACCTACGTAGGAAAATGTACACAACTAATATGGACATCGGAAATGAATATCGAACATAGAAACTATGAGCTGTGAATCTTGCATATCGCTCCAATTGGCTACAGACTCCTAAATAATTTACACGTTCGGCAGTATTAACACAATTGTACCTCGCTGATTCCCTAATTGAATTTAGACTTTCATCTTTCGACAGGAATTAGTTTATTTCAAGCGCCACAAGGTGACAAACTTCTTGTCAAACATTATCCGTCAAAATTTTAAGCTGTGCGCGCCTCTACACAAGAGGTCCCCTTTTCGCTGTTTTCTCTGCCTGCTGAAATAAAATTGGCAGCTGAATAGAACAAATACCATACTTACTAGTGGTACCAACGGCTTTCCATTAATCTTTGCAACGAAGGCGGAAAAAAATCGAGAAAATTCTTGTCTTTGGCAGAGATTACGTATAGGAGCCTGTAGCCAATTCAGTCTGTCGTGTGCTAATCACGCGAAAAAGTAAGGAAGGAGTAGTCGTTCTTTGCCTATGGTTTAGTGCATATACTGCTACTCGGTGTATCTATCTGAGTTCCATGATTACTCGCTGTATTTACCGATATGTTTGTTTTGTGTTGGCTTGGAAAATGTTCACATAAATCTTTGGGGTGTGTTCAATGTTTTCGAACTATATTACATCGTACAACCGGGATCTTTGTCCACAAACATTGAAAACTCAACGTTGTTTCTAGTGTATTAATACTTTTCTGTTTTTACTCATGGATTCAGCCTTTTTCCTACGAAGTAGGCTACAGATCGCAAATTGTCCGGTAATGAGTGAGTGAGTCAGTCAGTCCATCCGAATCCTTTCGTCGGCAAAATAAGGAGAACCGTTGACATTAGAACCTTGATTTTTGGCATAAACGTGCATTAGGGCATTGTTACCAGCAAGTTCTGAGCTGACCGAATTCTGATGAAATTTTGATTTATAATTATTATTTTTTTAGTATTTATTGATGGCTCAGCGAGTACACTGTCATGCCCATCGGGAACCCTTGGCTGTATGTTTCACTGTATATATAGCACAGTACAAAATCTGGTGGGATATGCCATCCGTAATTGTTTTTATGAAATAAGAAATGCTAATTTTCCATCATTTGTTAGTGCATTTATCTACACTGCTATTACCAACTTGCCAGCCTACACACAATTCAGTATATTGTTATAGATATATGTAAACTGTGGCCTTTAACGTGTATCCTATTTCACATCCAAACATTTCATCACAGGCCACATCAGGCGTCAAATTCAGGTCAAATTACCCACTGGTGGTGAAATATACTACATCAACCAATTAAGTCAGCCTGGTGCAATAACCCAGCAGAAAAAAGAAAGATGTGGTATCATCCTTCAGATTAGTCTGTGTGAGCAACAATGATAAAAGTTTACTGAGGGTGAAACAAAGCCATGACGGCATGTTTAAAGGGTCTTAATTTATTTTCTTTGGGTAGAATTTAACTAGATAAAGTAACTTTGATCATGATGAGCACATACTTTGAGGGTTTTTTTGTACCTCTTGAATATTGACTATATATCACACTTGGATATAATTTAAACAAAAAATTACATGTGTAAACAAAATATGTCTAAATTTTTCTTGTCATTTCAAATCTTGATCCATTTCGATTCCTTGATTAGAAGATACAGAATCACTGCCACGGAGTGTGTTGGTATGTCACAGCAATGCAATTCCGATTCACACAACGAAGCTGAGGTGGTTTATTGTTTATCAATGAAGAAAATCACCGATCAACCGTCATAGAATATAATGTGAAACAAGAAAACCGGAATAGTACATTCATCAGATTGCCGATACCCAAAATGTGTTCTCATATATCTAGATAACAACGTGATGTAGAGACGCTATTTATTCGTCTTTGTACCGGTTATGCTCAGGAGAATGACATAGAATCATTATTATCTTGTGCAGAGGTGTTGGTCTTGAGTTGAATTACCGTAAACTACATAAATGCCACCTTTCTACTATAGTACTATATATAAAATTTGCTGTATTGTTGGGAAAATAATGCGATTCAAAAAATTGTTTTGATCCTGGACAAGGGCACTGAAAAGCATTAAAGAGATGTAAATGTATTTTCACACGTAAAGCTTGAAATCTACTGAACTTTTTATTATTCAATCTGTTTTCCTTTAGTTAAAAAATTGTAAAATTAAATCGGCGATCGTTATTTTTTTATGGAATGAAGGCGCATTAGGAGACTGTTACCAACAAGTTCTGAGCTGACCTACTTTTGATGAAAATTTCTGGTGATTTTTGATGAAATCACTGGCGATTCTGACTTGGGCGGTGCCCATCTTAATATAGGCAGGATTTCAACTGGGTGTGGGGATTTCCAAGAGTTCAGTTCGCGTTCGAGTCCTAATGCCTACTTTACTTCGTAGGTCCTGTGACGTTAGTCACACTGCTCATGTATATCTTTGACTTTCAATAAATTCTAAATCTTTCTTCCGTGTGGTTCTCTTCAAATGTGATGGTACGATAAGGCGGCCTATAAATGGTGCAGTTGAAATCGAAAAAAATGAAATGTCCTGGAAAAAATGTGCTTGAATGTAACGGCAAGAGAAAATATATGTACACAATATGTGAAAGTTTTAGCTCGATTGCTTTGTGATTAATTATTACATGAAAACTGAAATTTGCAGCATGTACTATTTCTTGAAAAGAGGGTCTAAATCGAGTCCTTCAAACATACATTCATACCCGAAGCACCCCTTGGACCAAAGAGCCACTTAACCTGGTGATGTGCGGTGGCAATATCTCACTGCTGGAAAATCGTTTTGGTTCAAGGGCTCGTTCGTATCTAAATTTGTGTTTGAATGACTCGATTTAGAACATCTTTTCACGAAATAGCACATGCTGCGAATCGCAGTATCATGTAATAACTATAATCATAACCCAATCGAGCTAGAACTTTCACATATTCTGTACATATATTTACTCTTGCCGTTACATTAAAGCACAATTATTTTCATCACACTTCAGTCAGTTGGAATAATATAAAGGATCAGTGAATTATTATATATATAGTATTATATTGGCATCGTCATTTTATTTATTAAATCATGGGTAACGTATTGTCGTGTATAACAACGCATTGTCAGGTTTGAATTATGTAATGGTATTGTTATATGTATAATTGTAACGGGGTCCGTTTTATAATTTCAGGTTTTTTTGTTTTTCCTTTGGTTTATTATTTGGGTCTTCAATAAACCTATCAATCCCATACAAGTTGTCATCTCTTCATCTAACGGAGTTCCCAACAATCGGTCTATGACACTAAGAATTTTTATTCCATCCCTGTTTAATGTATTTGGGGATAATGATGTTACACGATCGAGACAATCTCGCAGTCTTTTAGGAAGACTACTGCCTACCGAATGTCATATAGAGCCAAATAAGGTTATTTAAATACGAAATTAGAAAACAATATCCTAGATGGGTCAACAAACTCCGCACGTATCATGCAAGTCAGGATTTCGAGAACAAAACTCATCAAATGTTTACTAAACAGATCATTGGTTAGTCATTGGATTAGACATCTCCTCCCCGGAATGTGACTGTTGTTTGAATAATGCTCACCCAATCCGTTTCCTTTTCAGTGACCCAGTGGTCTAATTTAATACAACGTTACCGGATATCGCGGCAAACTGGGATCAGTGAGTCGAGCACGTGGCGTGAGTCTCAACGACCAAATTCTATCGGTAATACATGTATCTGTTTGGAAGTTAATCCCTACATGACAGATTGTTTATACTCATAACAGTCTGCTGAACGGGGATTCAACAAGTTCACTGACTGGCTAAATTCGTACCATGATACGCCTCCATTAGAAGCACTCTGATTGGTTAACCATTTTAAGATCGAGGATAGCCCTGGGAAGTCATATTGTACATATTCGTCTGCCCTATAGTTTGCGCGCGAGCTTTGAGAGAGGGAAACCTCACTCTCGGTAAAGCCTCGTTCACAGACCCAGTACGGGGCGGAACAACAGGCTTATCAGCATGGTATTGTTATAATTCTCTATATGCTCTGGGTGTTATTATGTCTCCCCCACCATAGTTTCTGAGCTATATCCACAACGACAAAATAATGAGATCTGACAATGCGGGACTTTGCAGTTTATCATATTGGGCTCATTTTGAGCCTATTTACATAACCTCATATGCAGAAAATCATGGGTAAATTCAATATGGCGGCCACCTGAGGTACAAGAAAGGGTGATGTTTTCGTCATTTTTCTTCAAAATTTCTGCATTTCCACGCGGAAAAAGTGGACAAAAGTCATTTTATTTCAAATCATATTAATGTTTGCTAATTTATCATGCAGTCTTTGCGGAGAAATTACATAAATGAAAAATTTAAAAATCTGACCGAAAAATGACGTCAGCGTCCATCTTGTATTTTTTACATTTTCTGGTAAAGCTCAACCCAAGGGTATAGTGTGTTAAGTTTCAGCTCCCTAGCTCAAGGTATAAGAAAAATAATTGGAGAGGGGTGGGAGAATTAGCTCTCCCAGGCCTGGACAGGTCCCAAAAAGCCCGGATCAGTTAGGGTTCAAATGTTAATCCAATGCTCCAACTAACACCCGTTGACAAATTATCACCGAATGTTTTACAGCGACTTACACCATTCTCATGGCATCAGATTGTACACGTCCTACTCTCAGATCTACTCTCTGATTGCAGATTGTCACAGCCAAACAAGGTTCATTCTTCTATAATATATGCATGCTGGATGCATTTTTCATCTCTCCGGTATGCAGATACAAGCATACTGTTTCGATCAAGGTCGACAAGGACTGATTGCGCATGCGCGCCCAATGCAGTCAGCGAGTCAATTTCCATATGTCCCTACGGATCGTATATTTACCATACGTCAGCCATCTTGGACAAGAAAACGTCATTTGGCACTCTCCGCGAAGGGCTATTCTGATGAGATTTCCTGAAGTGTTTTTCTCATTATTTCTGAATTAGGCAGCAATATTGGGTCTAATCCCACCGCAGTCTACCCAAGCATCTTTTGCAAACAGCAGTAGGCCTGAAACGAGTCAATAATTAGTTATCGAAAAAAGTTCACCTTGTCAAGAGCCAACGGAATTTATTTTTAGAAAAATATGAACACCATTTTTAATCAAAATCAAAACGTCACAGACATCTATAGCAGAGTGGAATGAAATACCATTATATGGAGTGTGTTCGATAAATAAGATGGACCGGATAAATGTACATTTGTGAGATGATGTTTTGGTTCTTGGCTACATGAATAATTGAATTCTGGCAGGGGTGTCCAGTCTGGAATAATGGGAGACAACCCTGTTGGAGGTTGTCGGAGGGTGTTACTCTCTAAAAAAGTTGAGTGAAATTTCACTCAAGTAAGAGTGGAAATTCATCCCACTCAAAATTTGAGTGACTCAACTCAACTTGAGCTACTTTTCACTCAACTTGAGTTAAATGCACTCAACTTAAGTGACATTCACTCAAGCATAAGAGTGGAAATTCATCCCACTCAAGTTGACTGAACTTGAGTGGTTTTAACTCAAGTTGAGTGAAAAGTAACTCAAGTTGAGTGAAAAGTAACTCAAGTTGAGTGAAAGGTAACTCAAGTTTGAGCGAACAGGTACATTTCACTCAAACTTGAGTGGAACTGTTCACTCAAGTTTTTTTAGGGAGTACACGGATACTTTAGGAGGTTCGAACTCTGACAATGGGAGAATGACTCAGATTTGATGGCAAGTTTTTGTGGCTGATTATGTTTATTTTATGTTCTTGCGACCAAGGGGATAAACCTATCATGGCAAATGTTTATAATGAGGCGTATTGTGTTCAATGAAAGGTTTGTTACTGACAGCGGAGATAAATAGCTTTGGGCGGCAATATTCCGAGCGAGAAAATCAGTTTAACATGGGACAATAGTTCCTGGCTTTACCGTTTTAAAGGGCATCTACGGTAATTTAAATATAGCGCACTAATCAGCTTACTGTCCCGGAGACACACTATGTCAATCTGTTACATAACAACCAGGATTCAGTTTGACGAAAAGCAGTTACATCCTGAACAGAACAGAAAAACCCACCATGACTCGCTAATATATGCACGTACTGGTTCATCATAACGTAGAAGAATGCCAAGACCGTTATGTATGCATATAATTAGACTACATATCGATGACCTTTGCATCATACATATTTGACAACGCGCACACTTATGACACTAATTGATATGATAGTTTATCAAATGGTTTATACAACATAAATATATGACATAGAAATGAGGTTATCATATCGAAAGTATGTTGAGATACCGATCCATTTGATCATGGGAAACAATAAATGGATTCGAAGCTATTACTTTATGCTGTGACCAAGGCAGATTTTTATATCTCACCCCAAATTTTGTGTTTACGCATAATGCGGGGATGGTTTTTGAAGTTATAATCTTCCAATTTAACTCCGTTCCCTCGCGCTAGTTGCAGGCTTTATTAATCGGTATTACAGGTCTACAGGTACATTTCCGAGTTTATTCATGTTTACGTAAGTCTTCTGGAGATTTAACAAAAGAAGGGCTGGAGTATAGAATTATATAATAATAACTGGACTGAGGAGTTTCATACTACAGGAAATGCAGAGCCAAACGTCGATCTAATTCTCAAGAAATCGTTAAAGACAAGCAATATATCGACGAACTCGAGAATCAACGGGCGTACAGACGCGATTCATATTTCATCGGATAGCTCGCGTGATAGAAGTGTCCTGAAGTTCTTTTTGCGTTGGACAAGGACGACGAACACCATTAAGGATCAACGAATAAACCCTATCTGGCCTGGACTTTTGGGGACCTGTCGTGGCCTGGGGGAGGGGGGAGGGAGTGAAATGGCCCCCTCCCCCTAATTATTTTTCTTACCCCTTGAGCTAGAGAGCTGAAACTTACCACACTATACCCTTGGGTCAAGCCCTACCAGAAAATGTAAAAAAAATCCAATATGGCCGCTTTGATGACGTCATATTCAAAAACGGCATTTTTGGTCGATTTTTCGGTCAGATTTTCCGATTTTTTTATTTGTGCAATTTTCCCGCAAACACTGCATGATAAATTAGTAAATATTAATGTGATGTGAAATAAAATAGTTTTTGCCCACTTTTTATCGAGAAAAGCAGAAATTGTGAAATATGACAAAAACGTTCCTTTTCTGGTACCACGTGGCCGCCATCTTGAATTTACCTATGATCCTCTGCTCGGGGGGTTATGCAAATAGGCTAAAAATGACCCCAATATGATCAACTATAAAGTCACGGAGTTTCAGCTCTCTATTTTTTGTCGTTCCGGAGATAGCGCAGAAAGTTTGGTAGGGGGCCATTTTGCTCCCCCCCCCCCCTTCCACACACTTAGCCCAGAAGGTGTAAATTACACCTCTACGGGGTGTAAATGGCTTGTCCCAGGGCTAACACCCTTTTGGGTGTGAATTAACACCCTCTCCGAAAGGTGTAAATTTACACCTTCGCGAAAAGGTGTTAAGTTACACCTTTTTTGCTCACATTACACCTTCCATGGGTGTTCATTCACACCTTCTGAATAAAATTTGCACCTTCCAGGCAAATTTATAAGCATATTTTGGGGGAACCCAGGGGTGTTTATTTACACCTTTTGACCACACTAAACCTTTCAGTGGTGTTAATTTACACCTTTTCAACACAATTGCACCTTCTTTGGGTGTTCATTCACACCTTTTAGGCAAATTTGAATCATCTAGGGGTGCTAAAATACACCTTCTGGTGATCATTCCATCTTCCAGGGGTGTTAAATCACACCTTATTATTAAGAATTACACCTTTTGACTGAGATTACACCCTCTTGGGTGTTTATTTACACCTTTCGGCCGCATTTAAACCTTATAGAGGTGTTAAAATACACCTTCTGGAGATGATTCCATCTTCCAGGGGTGTTAAAACACACCCATTTCGTGAGAATTACACCTTCAAAAGGTGTTAATTTGCACCTTTTTAGTGAGAATTAGTGGTGTTCGTACCACCCAGTAATGGCTCTTGTTCGAGGTACACAATAACAACATTAACACAAAATATATGTATGATATATTTTATTAAGGAAATCACAAAAAGCACATTTACATTGGTCTTTTCATGTTAGCCCTCCCTGATATCATAGTTCACTCTCAATCCCTGAAAGCACAAAGTTCAAACGATTAAAAATACAAGCATCCCAACCCACACTAAATTGAGCACGTTATGTTCATGTCACTTATGCCTCCAACTTTCACCCGCCTACAGTCTGTGACCGAAAATCGAAAACTTTGAGAGTAGGGTATTACAGGTAACAAAAATGGCAATGACACTGGGTGGGGGAGTTGTTTGGGGGGGAGGGTGGAGTGGAGTGAGGATAACTGTCATGGAATGCTTTTGTACATAACCTGCTGGGGTGTCCTGGCCTCTGAGACCGAAAATCAAAAACTCTCAGAGAGTAGGGTTTAACAGGTAACAAAAAGGGCAATGGCACTTGATTGGGAGTTGAGGGGGGGGACAAGCAGTAAAATATACACATTAATATGTGTCCGAATGTTCATAACGGGTTTTATTAGAAGGCGACAATTTTTGGGACTACTTTCAACAGGGCAGCCACCTACTTTGCTCAGTTGTCTGTATTACTCAATGTTAAATGCCATAAGAATTGCCTGCTACTTTGGTGAATTGCCACCCACTTTAAAAGTTAATGAAACACTTACATAAGTATGATAAAGAGTCATGGTTCAAGAATGTTTTTCTGTAAGTGAGAAGTAGCTCTTACTGCTCCTGTAACTTTGTCACCGTCCTGGTAACGGTAGGTCTTGGCCGTGTATAGGACAACTTCAGAAAAGGCAGTTCGAGTTATGTCAAGGAGTTGTTTATAACTTTCACGTTGTAGCGTATATTAAAAAAACACTATGCGACGAGCAGGCATTTCAATCCCAGCAGGAGATCCGTCGTATCCAAAAGCTTCTGCTTCTCCACATAGACAGAGATGGTATCCGCGGTCTCCATATTGGAACCCTGGTGGACAATAATTGGTGTCCTGGAGTTACCTGAAAGTAACATAAAAGATATATAAGCATATGGGATTGGTAGTATTGTTCAATCATAATCTTTTACCATCATGACCATTGAGTCTTCTGAATTATACGTTGAATGTCCAAAAACCTTTTATTCTGCCTGTGGATGTAGTAATAAATCATATCGTGTGTACAGGTAGGTGTCAGTTTGTACGCTAGACAGGTTTAAGAAATATCAAACCAGGCCAAATTCCAATTCGAACCAGCATCGCTCATTACTAAGTTATATATATTCATACAAGTAATATAGGAGAAAAGAGAAGAAATGCAGTTTCCGCCTTCAATGCCCTAAAGTTCTTACTTGTATACTCATCGACGTTGTATGTTAGATCTATGTGATTAGCATCAGGAACTATATCGATTACATTCGTGAAGAATTATTCACTTACTTCTTTTTGGATCAGCATGGTTAGGTCTTCCTTGAAATGGCCCACAATGACTGGCACCACGGCAATGGCCAGTTGATCTGTATGAGAAAAAGAATCCATATTAAATTAAATGATGAAAAATACATCTTGACAGTTCCATCCAGCCTCCCCGCCCCCATCATTTCTTTTGCATTCAATGGTTGAAAGAAGGCAGTTTCAGCTAATTATCTTCCTTTGATTTAAATTACAATAAACAACCCATTCAGGGATAAAATGTGTAAGAAAGTGGTATTTTTATTTGGCAAACAATTGTTTGTCCAGTATTCCAACATCTACGAACTGGTTGGTCGATTCATAATATATATACCTTCCAAATAATTCATGTCAAACTTAATCTGCATTATGTCCTGCCCATCCAAGTGAAAATCATGCCGATCAATAGATTACTGCATTTTTGCAGGTTTGCAAAATACTCACACTTTTTATCATCTTCTTCCAATGACGGATTTTCCTTCAGCATCCTTAAATCCTCCTGTTGTTGTTTTGAAGCCAATACGTTGAACACTGCTGACGTGTATTTCTTCATGCTTCCAATTAAGGAACTCTTTATCAATGTCCTTCCCCACAAGTGTGTCAAAGTCTCTTAATAACTGAAAACAGAAGAAAACAAATCCAATTAGTATTATGTTGTTAGAAACCCATTCAGTTTTAGAAGGCTCTTTATGAATTTGTGTATCATCTTCCAATATCTGACCAAAAAGTTTTTTTAACCACGAATAGCTTTAATAATTAGATAATCATTATATTTCTTATCGTCTTATACATTAAAGTTCCATTTTTATTAACTGGAAATATACACAGAAACCAATAGTAAATTTATGTTTTGAAATGTCAATCTCACAATGTAAATGATACTTATCACCTTATACATTAAAGTTCCATTTTTATTAACTGAAAATATACACAAAAACAAAGAGTTAATTTATGTTTTGAAATGTCAATCTCACAATGTAAATGATACTTATCACTTTATGCATTAAAGTTCCATTTTTATTAACTGGAAATATACACAGAAACAAAGAGTAAATGTATGTTTTGGCTGCTGTAAACGGTGGACTGAATTAGGCTAATCGGATTATAAAGACGCACGGTCGATCGTCTAGCCTCGCCAGGGTCCGGTTATTTCGGCGGTGTTAATAAATATATACGACTACTCCCCGTAGTTAGACCCAGACGGAGACTGTTCGCGACTGAACAATTAAATAAAAAACGGACAAGTGAAGTAATTTTCACATTCTTTTTGCGATGGTTCTAGACCTTTTCCCAAAATATTGGAGGACACAATAATACATACATAATACATCGATAATATTTCTAAAAGATTGAACTATATTTCACGTCAGTAACTTCATTAAATCATTCGTCTGATATGAGCCTGTCCAGTGCCGACTGTATTACTGTATTGTATTTTCCCCAAGTGTCCGAAAAATCAATATTTAATCACTACCAAAACACAAGCCTTGTCCTTAACAGTAAAGAAGTTGTCTCCTCGGGGTTCTTCAGGGGATATCAAAGCTCATGATCCGAGAGGCGGACCTACCGAACTCACAGAGGCATTCTCAAAAAATATCCAAGCTTACGTTCCGCTATTATCTCACCTGGCCCCGACAAATCGGCCCCTCGGGTCAGATATCAAACTGTGTATGACATGAGCCCTATAATCCCTCGCATTATGTATAGGAGTCCCACCAGGGACGTCCCAGGGAGTACCGATATGGCCAGGTCGGTATATATAGCGGTAAGGTTTTGAAGCCTGCATGTTGTTCTAAACATCATATAATTCTGCTTTCATATTAATAAAATTATATGTATAAGGGTAAATAGTACCTCAAAATATCCCAAGCATATCGTTCCATGGTGATCCAAGTGTTCCACTGGGCGTTATTAACTATTCCTATTACACTGTGTACCAAAATTCACTATAAGTATACTGCATTAAACTGAGCAAAGCTATCATTGAATAAATTTATGCCGCCATATTGGATTCGCATTCAGGCAAATGAACTCCAACTTTTTATGTGAGCTGAGCATTTTGGAGCACATTTCCAACAGTGACGTGTTCGAGGTAGTTGCACTCCTATATAACGAAGATAATATTAACAAATATGTGCGAATATAGTGGGTTAAATCGTCACGATTTCGCAAAGTTTGAAACAAGACTTACCCGAAGAAAATCAAACCGCCCTCCATTTTCTCCCACGTGATCCTTGTACGCATGCGCATTGACTAGTATCATTTATAACCTGGTTCCCGAACACAATGGTATAGGTAACAAGCACTTACATAATCGGGGCACCAGGCTAACAAGGTCTGACTCGTTTCTATCTCATTTTGGGGGCTTCTATTGATGACATTCAAACAGAATTTCTATATTTTTAAGCATCTATATTATTAAGGGTCAAACAATCTGTCTGAGCAGATTATATTAATCAAATTTGGCAAAAGTGTATGTTATCATAGCACCGTATTTTTCGCATGTATGTTAATTCGACAAAGTTTCGAGCTTGTTCTGTTCTGTTGACAGAAGGTGAATGAAACACCATGAGCAAAAGCAAATACTCAATCGAGTCACAAGTTTAGCTTAGTTGAAACTATGTTTCGATAACTGATTCCGACAGTATAAAAAATATATTCTCCGGTATAAATTATCTGTAAGATGTAACATTTTCTTCACCCTCTAAATACCTGTTTACATGTATCTCCCTTCTCCGACCTGGGTTCACAGGGGCAATTATATTGTACAAATATTAAAAAATATGACATATTTACCTGGAGGGTTACGTCGTTAATGCCAATTAGATCAGCTAAGGTAGTATTCTGTGAAATGTGATCTTTAAGGTCCGACAGGCTGGGAGTTGCAAAAGGTCAAGCGATTTTCTTTCGGTTCTCACCGATCAACAGCAGGCAAGTCGCCATCTCGCAAAAAGTCCACTTCGATGCATAGAACGAGCGACGTGAAAAACGGCTGTGTGCAATTTATCGTAATGGAAGTTTGTTTTGAAATAATATCGCGTCGGCTTATATTGGAAATGGTGGACAGCATGAGAAGCGAAGCCATGCTTATTTACAAATTCATGAACAATAGAAGCGATGCATATATTGTTAGGCATTGGCAGAATAAACTCAATAACTAATTGAGCAATAGAATCATCACCGATATGTATAGTTTAACCAAACCTTTGCGTTAGCGTCAAAGAGATATGAGATAATGGCAGGCCGCGGGTTATCATTATGGTGTATTAAAAGGAGTCGTTTCCGGACAGGATGGTAACCATTACTTTATCAAGTAATAATTTGTGACGATAATCGCACAATTGTTAATGAGTAACATGCACAACAAGCTGTCATGATTATCACTTCGAACCGTTTAGTCCATTTCACACCTTCCTGTCTCAGTGGGTCAATCATAGCCTATAATTTGTACAGCTTCCGTTGTATTCACTGCTTATTGTGCAAATCCCCCATTGAAATGAAGTTGAAAATCACTTTATCTGATAGCTAAGCAGTTATCAGAACTGTAGATATCGATCTGATAACTTCTTACATTGGTCGACAAACAACGTGTTTTTTATATACTTGATATTCAAATTCCCAGAACGCCCCCCCCCCCCCTCTCCGCGCCCTGTAGTCTTGGGCTCAACCTTGAGTGAGAACACTAGATCGCCTGTTCAATTTTCACTCCCTCGTAAAATCGACTGGGGGATTGAATTTTATGGTCTGCAGCTCGTTTTTTTTATAATATTTCCGTTGGATTTTTTGTTCAAATGTTAGGGACACTGGTCAAATTGTTAGATCCATTGATTTAATTTTGTGTAGAAAGTTGGGGTGCTTGAAAATTTTGATGGTTTATCGTAAGCATGAAATACATTTCCTCAACATAGAAATTAAGTTCCAAATGTGTATGGAAAATTAAATATTTACACCTTTTTAACACCTTTTAATAAATTTACACCTTTACGGGTGTAAAATCGGGGTTAGAATCAATCTTCATACATTTGCACCTTTCCTACACCTTATTTACACCCCCTAAAGGTGTAAACATGAACCCAGAAGGTGTAAACGTTTGATTTACACCTTTTTTGCACCTTTTCTACACCTTCTGAGCTTAGAGTGCAGGGCAGGTAGGGTTAAAAGGCTATAGTTTACTGACCATTTAAGCCTATCGTCTGCTTCCTGTTGTTTCAGCATTGTAAAATTTGACAACAAAAGCGTAGACAAATCAACGCTATTTGACCTCTAGTATTTACATATTCCGTATAGGATGGTATTTCCTCATCCATTCGCATTGTTTCGGGGAGAACTTTATGCAAAAACACGCTTTGTTACATCAAATGGAATTTAGATATCTCTTTTCTTCCAGTAAATGATTGTTGACTTGTGATAGCTCCTTGAGTCTATATCCGTCATATCATGCATGTATCCCTTCTGTATAGTGTTAGTACTCACGGATATAGTTCCAGATATGTTTGCATAATATGTGCTCGCTCAGGTACAACAATTGACTAGGTTCATTTCTGGGAACGGAAAGTGCTTAAAATTCTAGGTAAAATGTGGGTGATTGTTAAAATAAATTTTGAGAAATTGAGTTTTAATAATTCTTATTGATAGGGTGGTCAAGTGTACCAAGTAAGCCAACTTAACTTGATGCCGGGAACTGCAATTCTTATAATCTCATGGAAACACTTGATATTGCTTATGATTTGCATCATGTACACTGCACACTACAGGATACCGATTTGGGGAAAATATCATTCTTTTGCGAAATGTTACTAATGTAAAGGTTACTAAGGGCTTTAATTTCGGAAATTCTACACGAGGAAAATTGAATTACTGAAAATGACATCCAATTATCCGAAATCTCGAATCTAAAGGAGTGCAATATACCCAAGTGAGAATCTGCCTATCGAATCATCGAACCCATTTTTTTCAAAATGCAGTATCTCGGAAACCAGTAGGAACATCTTGGTCCTCATTGAAACACCATAAATGTATATTGACTCGTGCATCCATTTGGCCACGTATATGTTAAATTATACATGCATATTATCCGTGAACCACATATATCTTATATGATAAAATAATCAGTTATATAGCAAAAGTAGACGACTTATCTTTCGGATATGTGTTATAATAAATTTTGATAAACAAACTTGATTTCTGGGAAATCTGATACAAGGAAATAGTTCTGCCTCAAATAATACAATTGAGTGAACCCTCCAGCATCCTTCCGCATGTTCTACGAGTGCAATTGAACTATGCTGGTTACATACACATCAAGTGCGATGGGTCTCAAGTTCAAAATGAGTATTGAAAACAATCTATTTCTGATAATTTCAATTCAAATATAGCATATGTTAGTACATCACGAACAACATTATATGGATTTTCCGTTGGAACAGAATGTAGATAGCCGTGATAATCCATAATGTCAATTGGTGCAACGTAAAAACTTTCAAATTTGAATATATCAAGTGCAGTTCTAGCAGATTGTTTTTTTGCGTCACAACAGTAGATGATACTTTGCATATTGCTCCAATTTGGATATTTATTCAACTGCATGGTCGATAAGTTTTTTGAATAATTTTGAGAGTTCGTGAACCACAAAATGATTTTCTATTCTAGTTAGCTTTGATTGTCAGTTGGCCAGCATCGTAATAGTATACTCATATAAACTTTCTTTCATTAATGCACAAATGATTCGACGCCAATAAAAAGTTATCCCCCAACCACAGGCCCGCAAAACAAGAGTTTTTGTGGGGTTTAATCCCATGCTTTATATAAATCCACAGCATGGGGTAATATATAGAGACCCCATATTTCGACACTTCACCCTAATACCACCGCCCAAACCCAAATATGATTTATTAAGGCAAACACCATAGTGAGTCCAAACGGCGGAACATTTCCATATTCCTTCCCAAAAACAGCTTCGGACTGCATTAGGCTGTTCCATGAGAACTGATTACCCATAGGGTGACAGTTCGTGGTTATTACAATTCGGACTTGCTGAAAACATGTGTGCATTTGCGTGGTGTTCTTGACCGCATAATTCTCTCCAAACATCGTTCGACGGCAAAAATATGGCATAAATTCCCCAAACACACACCAGCACCGGGTATTGGAGATGGGGGGGGGAGCTGATGGGGATTCAAACTCCCTCACCTTTTTTGTGAATTTTCTTTGTGAATTGTCGTATGGCGGAATGCAATACATAGGATATATATATAAGATCGTTAAATATATATGACTGACACCGATTAGTGAAAATAAATTCTTCGATTTAAGGAATCTTGATTTCGTAGCTCAGCAATTATTATATTCTGAAGAAAGAGAACGATACTTGAGGGAGAAAGGGATACAGATCATTAGGGCGTTTGGGAGGGGGACAGGGGTTTATCTACATACTGATGAATATAATGTGACTATATTTTATTGTAAAGAAATGAATACAAATGGTAACCGATAGTGAATATACATTTCATCAATATAGTAGATTGCTGAAATTACCATGTCCCAATACCAATTATATTATTAAAAATAATGTTTAATTAGGAAGGTGGATATTCTAGAGTCATATCTGGCTCTAGAATCTATACGACCAGGCTACTTTCCACCCTGTTGAGGAGCGCCCTTCATGGGTAAGAACAACTTGTTAAAGATATTGCGCCATCATTTCCACACAAAAAAAACACTGGCGTTGAATTTATGTGGATATTTAAACACTTAAAATGTCTCACGGAAGGACTTGAAGCGAAAGAACACATACCGTACAGACAATTATCCACTTGGTATTTCTCTATTCTCTATACTGCATTCCCTCGGTAGGACCTATATTGACCGCCTTAGTTCATTGATCATGTCGGTGTCCATGAAAACTGATCATCGATATATTAATGTCAGAAGCCAAAAAAATCTCTACTTTTTATAAAGGAATATCTTCGTGGGATGTTTCTTTATTCACAGAGTTGCTTGAATTGCTCGTTAATAATATCTATGCGAAATTTGGCAACAGTACATCATTGTGCATCGTTTTGGCATATATCTGTTCTAGATCGCCTATGAATACGATCAGATGCAGAAGCTTTCAAAAAGCGATCATTTCAAAGCCAATTCCTTCCCATTCACCAATCTAATTCTCTGTTTCTCTCTCCATTCAACAAACACTATAGAGACGATCTTCTCGCTAAGGATAATCGCTATATTTATGAAGGAGTGAAGGATCTATAACCACCTTCACTGGATTTGAATGAAACAACAGATAGTCCTATCATATTTAATCCTTCTCTCTCATCGAATTTACGACAAGAGAGACGATTACAATTTCGACATCTTAAACTATCCCTCTCTAGAAAGTACTATTCCGCAGAGACCTGCATATAGCGCACACATATTTCGCCTAGTAGCATTTTGGTAGATCCTGCGTAGAATGAGACGATTTTAGTCGACGTCACTAGCCTATGCCTATGCACTAGGATTGTTTTTGATTTGATGCATATGCTATTATACGAATTAGGTCTTTAGATTATGGACGCGACAATTCTTTCGTGGACCACTGCTGAATATTTAATTACGGACAAGACGCTTGTATTTGTCAAATATATCTCTGACTGATGCCACTTATTATCTAGCTCTGAACTCAAATCATCATATCACAAAAGTTGATGTTACCAGCTGACGACTCATTAATCGAACGCAATTAATACAAAGATGTTTGATGTTACATCAACATCTAGGGGCCGTGTGGATACTTCATAGTCTCCACATGAACATCTGCAATAAAAGCGCGGCTGAGATACTAAGACTACGTCCGAGAATCCGCCGTATTCGCGGGTCTGAATGTTAGGTGTCGACGAATACTTTCCTGTAGAGTCATATGGTTGCTTTTTAGTCACCAGACGTCGTCAATTTTTCTCACCTCTTGCATATCGCTCCAATTCATTTCTTTTTCCTTCAAATAATTCTACCATTGGCTGTTGCATTAACGAGGTGAACATGTTTTGGATAACTAAGAATTGGTTCGTTTATGGTTGCATGCAACACACTCAGTATATGGTGAATTAGTACTACTGAATCCGGGTATAACCTTCAGAACTATTCTGGTAATCTCCTAAGTTCTCGGACGTTTCCCTGGCTAATACGGCTAAAGGTTGTCGATGTTATAACCTAGGAACGAAGAGACTTTGTTGGGAAAACGGCGAATTATTTGAAGGCACTGCAGAGAGTTTAATATAGACTATAGATGATGGTATCATACTTTAGCGTGTTAGGTAGATTTATACTGCAATCAACTCGTTCTGTGCATAATGATATTGTAAACTATATATATAAAACAGAAAAACACATTTTTTAAAAAGAAACGTAAAATAGTAATGTATTTATTTATCTATACGTTTTCAGCAAATTAATCCGTCCACCAAGAATGTTTTGTATACCAACAGACCATATCATTGAAGAGCTCTTGCTAATTTTGAATGCAGACTATATGTCAGGTACAACCCCTGTACTGAACCGGCTATATTTATACAAAAACAAACATATTCAAACCACAAAGTGGAATTGTGCAATCGAGCAACCAACCTCGAGGATATGTGAACAATGAATTCATGTATAGCGAATCCACTTTATTTAGCTCATATTAATTGTATCAGTTTCTCTAGTATATAAGTCTAATTTGAGTCAGCTCGGCTTGGGGCACGGAAATACAGTTTTTTTCATAGGTTGTCACGTATAAATGAATCACTACTTTCGTTTTCAATTTCCCTTCCTGTTAGTCGAACAGGCAATTGTCTGACTTCGTGAGTTTCTTGTTTTATGTAATTAAGGTCAAAGGTCAAGAGACATACTTCCTCATACTCCTAAATGTTCAGCTCAGTTGCAGATTTGATTGTTCAGTTTCTAACTATTTTCAACAGAAAATATGGCATATGCCTTCGTTGTATGTTTTGCAACCATTCGACTCGGTATCTGGAACCGATTTGATATTTGGATCAGCATGATGTAATGTTGACTAAAATGTACATGGGGGGTCTGTGAACGAACCTGGTTGACCACATATAGTGTTGGCTCACAGTCTACATTCGTGTGATGTTCATGTATGCCAACCATGATTTGATTGCAATCGATTGATTTAATTTATGCCTCTTCACATAAACACCATGAAAATGTAGTATTTATCACACGATGTTCATACGGTCATTGTCCCGGGCAATTTCCATACAGAGCCACCGACCAACGGATCGTATCTTTGCCATACGTCAGCCTATCCCCTACAAGATATTTTATAATACTGATTTCTGTTGAATGTAGGGGCTGCCAGTTTAACCGGCAAAATAGTCTAGCCGCTGGACCGTCCCCGAACGTGGAGAATGTAGCGGTATTTTCGTTGGCTGAAGAATTTAAATGTGGCTGAAAATTAGTCTTTTCGGTTCAGGAAAGCTGTAAGAATGCTCGAATAAACAATCCACGGAAAGTTTAGAGCGAATTCCAAGTCCAAGATTTAAATTAAAATATGGGTTTCATTATTTTGAGTGAAGAAAATCGCGTATGAAGTATCGTTGTTTGACTGCCGGACATTTCGGTCCGACAGCTAAGTCGATTTTCCCAGTTAAATAATGGGCAGACCCTACATTCAACAGAAATTAGTATTATGAAATATCTTGTAGGGGCTGCGTGTCGGACTAACGTCAGCCATCTTCGGCATGAAAACGTCTCTTTGCACTCTCCGCGCAGGGCTATTCTAACATATGACTGCGCGGGAAGCTGCCAAGAGTAGGCCGAAACGAGCCCATAATTAGTTGCCGAAAAACAGTTCACCTTGTTATGGGCCAACTTCACTGTTGAAAAAAAAAATTGAACATCGTTTTAATCAAAATGAAAAGGGCACACACATCTATAGCCGGGTGGAATCAAATACCATTATATCGAGTATGTTTGATAAAGAAGGCTGGTCTGCTCAATGTACGTTTGCGAGATGATATATTGGTTCTGGACCTACATGAACAATTGAATTCTGGCAGGGGTGTCCTGTCTGGCGTTATGGAGACAACCCTGTTCGAAGCTTGTGTCCGGAGTTAACCGGAATTTGAAACAACACACGAAGCGCGGCGCCAGCAACCCTGTACGCTACAATAGTATTTCGCAATCAGTGCGTGATATTCATCGCCAAATTGAAAACTGTTGACCGCTTCTCTCCTGTAGAAAACCATCTTGTGTTGTATGGTTTTTATTTCATGCACATTTGGAAAATATAAAAAGAAATTCGCTTTTGAACGAACAGATGCTCCGAATTAGCCTGAATCTGAAAATTTAGGTTGATCGAAAACTTTAGAAGCCATCTTGTAACACAATAAATACGGAGTATTCGTGAATATTGTGGCATTTCTTCTGTCATATATTCCAAATGTCATTCTTCTCTGTTTACCAGCATGCGTCTCAATTGGCCATGCATGAGCTCATTTCTTGTAAATGACCGTAATAAACGTATTACATTGTTATCAACTTAGTTTAATATGCATGCATGACTGCATATGGCATGATAATACAATAGAATATAAATACAGATTTCTCATAAATGAAAAGGAAATCTAATTTCTGGTTTATGCGTGAACATCGAATATCGTACTTCATTCGCGTAAACGATTGTTTGCTTTAAATCCATATGGGTATATTGTGCTGTCAAGCTGAATGGTGAGATATAAATCCGCTCGTAATTCAGTTTAATAAGGCTTAATAACTCCACCATGGGTATATATTTCACCATTCTTTGACAAATGCCGTTCATTGTCAAGTTCAGGGAAGGTCGCTGATGGCATTCTAACATGCCTGCAGAGAACACATACAGCAACAAACCCGTTTACCATGACGCAATATGATCTGAGCATTCTTGGGCGAGTATTACCTCTGTCAGGTCAAAGTCAACGGTTGAGTTAAACGAAGCTAGCCCAGACGGATCTAACCCATGCAAGTTATTTTGCTGTTGTTGGATGAGATATAAATGCTTCAGTGCAAATGTCCTCAAACAGGATCATGACATAACGTAAACACAGCTCCGAGCTAGCGCATCTAATTCCGCTTAAGAATGTTAGGAGCCGTGTGGTTACTTCATAGTTTCCACCATCTTCACAAGTCCAGACAAATCTCAAACCTCGCTTAGAGGTATATACACTGGTACGCGAGGATGAGTTTCCACATGAACCTCTGCAATGAAAACGCGGTTGAAACGAATCCTGAATGTGAAGTGCAGAGAGAAGCTGTCCTGTGGAGTTATATGTTTGTTTTAGCTGCCAGACATCACGTATATATATATATATATATATATATATATATATATATATATATATCTCTACGCCATATAATTTACGGCGCTGACGTTATTTCCTTATTCCTTATTCCCGTTTCGATATTCTAAATCGCCTATGTGAAAGTAGTAACCTCCATGAAAATGGACATATTTCGACAACCATTACGTCTTTCATAACACGAATGGAACCATGTTTTCCCCAATAAATTTTCTTCGTTGTGAATATAAATTTGAGAAGAATACTTCAAAATGTGTGCTATTAAGAACATTTCTAACGGGTCGTAGTAAAATCTGTGTACATTCCACAATATTTTGCTAGCCACTTTTAGCGTGGTATAGATATCTTCCTAATAAATGTATCTATCTGTCTCACTCATTTTTGGACGTGTAAAGCCATACCCTCCGAGACAGCGCTAAATGGGTATTATCTGCATATATTCAATTTACACCGACTGTATTTGTTGCTCCCAATCACCCAGAAATCGAATTTGTGCCACTTTAAGAGTGGTCTAGATATCTTCCTAATAAGTCTATCTATCTTCTGACCCATTTTTGGGCGTTTAAAGAGGGGCTGTCATACCCTCCGAGACAGCGCTAAATGGGTATTATCTGCATATGGTCAATTCACACCGACTGTATTTGTTGCTCCCAATCACCCAGAAATCCAATTTGTGCCACTTTAGGAGTGGTCTAGATATCTTCCTAATAAGTCTATCTATCTTCTGACCCATTTTTGGGCGTTTAAATAGGGGCTGTCATACCCTCCGAGACAGCGCTAAATGAGTATTATCTTCATATGGTCAATTTACGCCGATTGTATTTGTTGCCCCCAATCACCCAGAAATCGAATTTGTGCCACTTTAAGAGTGGTCTAGATATCTTCCTAGTAAGTCTATCTATCTTCTGACCCATTTTTGGGCGTTTAAAGAGGGGCTGTCATACCCTCCGAGACAGCGCTAAATGGGTATTATCTGCATATGTTCAATTTACACCGACTGTATTTGTTGCTCCCAACCACCCAGAAATCGAATTTGTGCCACATTAAGAGTGGTCTAGATATCTTCCTAATAAATTTATCTATCTTTCTGACCCATTTTTGGGCGTTTAAATAGGGGATGTCATACCCTCCGAGACAGCGCTAAATGGGTATTATCTGCATATATTCAATTTACACCGACTGTATTTGTTGCTCTCAATCACCCAGAAATCCAATCTGTGCCACTTTAAGAGTGGTCTAGATATCTTTCTAATAAGTCTATCTATCTTCTGACCCATTTTTGGGCGTTTAAAGAGGGGCTGTCATACCCTCCGAGACAGCGCTAAATGGGCATTGCCTGCATATGGGCAATTTACACCGACTGCATTTGTTGCTCCCAATCACCCAGAAATCCAATTTGTGCCACTTTGGGAGTGGTCTAGATATCTTCCTGATAAGTCTATCTATCTTCTGACCCATTTTTGGGCGTTTAAAGAGGGGCTGTCATACCCTCCGAGACAGCGCTAAATGGGTATTATCTGCATATATTCAATTTACACCGACTGTATTTGTTGCTCCCAATCACCCAGAAATCCAATTTGTGGCACTTTAAGAGTGGTCTAAATATCTTGCTAATAAATTTATCTATCTTTCTGACCCATTTTTGGGCGTTTAAATACCCTCCGGTACAGCGCTTAATGGGTATTATCTGCATATATTCAATTTACATCGACTGTATTTGTTGCTCCCAATCACCCAGAAATCCAATTTGTGCCACTTAAAGAGTGGTCTAGGTATCTTCCTAATAAGTCGATCTATCTTCTGACCCATTTTTGGGCATTTAAAGAGGGGCTGTCATACCCTTCGAGACAGCGCTGAATGGGTATTAGCTGCATATGGTCAATTTACACCGACTGTATTTGTTGCTCCCAATTACCCAGAAATCTAATTTGTGCCACATTGAGAGTGGTCTAGATATCTTCCTAATAAGTCTATCTATCTTCTGACCCATTTTTGGGCGTTTAAAGAGAGGCTGCCATACCCTCCGAGACAGCGCTAAATGGGTATTATCTGCATATGGTCAATTTACACCGACTGTATTTGTTGCTCCCAATCACCCAGAAATCTAATTTGTGCCATTTTAAGAGTGGCCTAGATATCTTCCTAATAAGTCTATCTATCTTCTGACCCATTTTTGGGCGTTTAAAGAGGGGCTGTCATACCCTCCGAGACAGCGCTAAATGGGTATTATCTGCATATGGTCAATTCACACCGACTGTATTTGTTGCTCCCAATCACCCAGAAATCCAATTTGTGCCACTTTAGGAGTGGTCTAGATATCTTCCTAATAAGTCTATCTATCTTCTGACCCATTTTTGGGCGTTTAAATAGGGGCTGTCATACCCTCCGAGACAGCGCTAAATGAGTATTATCTTCATATGGTCAATTTACGCCGATTGTATTTGTTGCCCCCAATCACCCAGAAATCGAATTTGTGCCACTTTAAGAGTGGTCTAGATATCTTCCTAGTAAGTCTATCTATCTTCTGACCCATTTTTGGGCGTTTAAAGAGGGGCTGTCATACCCTCCGAGACAGCGCTAAATGGGTATTATCTGCATATGTTCAATTTACACCGACTGTATTTGTTGCTCCCAACCACCCAGAAATCGAATTTGTGCCACATTAAGAGTGGTCTAGATATCTTCCTAATAAATTTATCTATCTTTCTGACCCATTTTTGGGCGTTTAAATAGGGGATGTCATACCCTCCGAGACAGCGCTAAATGGGTATTATCTGCATATATTCAATTTACACCGACTGTATTTGTTGCTCTCAATCACCCAGAAATCCAATCTGTGCCACTTTAAGAGTGGTCTAGATATCTTTCTAATAAGTCTATCTATCTTCTGACCCATTTTTGGGCGTTTAAAGAGGGGCTGTCATACCCTCCGAGACAGCGCTAAATGGGCATTGCCTGCATATGGGCAATTTACACCGACTGCATTTGTTGCTCCCAATCACCCAGAAATCCAATTTGTGCCACTTTGGGAGTGGTCTAGATATCTTCCTGATAAGTCTATCTATCTTCTGACCCATTTTTGGGCGTTTAAAGAGGGGCTGTCATACCCTCCGAGACAGCGCTAAATGGGTATTATCTGCATATATTCAATTTACACCGACTGTATTTACATTGCTCACCGTGAACAACAAATCCGTTTGCTTTAGAATGGTCTAAACCTGCTTTTGTATAAATTTATCTATCTTTCTGACCCATTTTGGGCGTTTTAAATACCCTCCGGTACAGCGCTTAATGGTATTACTTGTTGCCCTCATTTCGAACCCATCGACTGTATTTGTTGCTCCCAATCACACAGAAATCGAATTTGTGCCACTTAAAGAGTGGTCTAGATATCTTCCTAATAAGTCTATCTATCTTCTGACCCATTTTTGGGCGTTTAAAGAGGGGCTGTCATACCTTCCGAGACAGCGCTAAATGGGTATTATCTGCATATGGTCAATTTACACCGACTGTATTTGTTGCTCCCAATCACACAGAAATCGAATTTGTGCCACTTTAGGAGTGGTCTAGATATCTTCATAGTAAGTCTGTCTATCTTCTGACCCGTTTTGGGGCGTTTAAATAGGGGCTGTCATACCCTCCGAGACAGCGCTAAATGAGTATTATCTTCATATCGTCAATTTACGCCGATTGTATTTGTTGCCCCCAATCACCCAGAAATCGAATTTGTGCCACTTTAAGAGTGGTCTAGGCTATATTCCTAATAAAATTATCTATCTTTCTGACCCATTTTTGGGCGTTTAAAGAGGGGCTGTCATACCCTCCGAGACAGTGCTAAATGAGTATTATCTGCATATGGTCAATTTACGCCGGCTATATTTGTTGCTCCCAATCACCCAGAAATCGAATTTGTGCCACTTTAAGAGTGGCCTAGATATCTTCCTAATAAGTCTATCTATCTTCTGACCCATTTTTGGGCGTTTAAATAGGGGATCTCAAACCCTCCGAGACAGCGCTAAGACAGCGCTAAATGGGTATTATCTGCATATATTCAATTTACACCGACTGTATTTGTTGCTCCCAATCACCCAGAAATCGAATTTGTGCTACTTTTAGAGTGGTCTAGATATCTTCCCAATAAATTTATCTATCTTTTCGACCCATTTTGGGCGTTTATACCCTGCATTATTAAAAAAGTTGACATCCAGCAAATTGCTAGTTATAACTATAAGGTACAAAAAATCACGAGGTCATAACACGAGATATATGCTGTGAATTTGGAATTTGGATTATGGATCACTAACCTCGAAAACATCATATATGACCTAAAGAAGTCAAACCCAGCATTATTTAAGAAGTTGTCGTCCAGCAAAAGGCTAGTTGTAACTATAGGTGACAAAAAATGATGAGGTCATAACACGAGAATTACGCTCTGGATATGCAATTTGACATCGGATTATGGATCACTGACCACGGAAACATTACCTTTGACCTGAAGAAGTCAAACTAAGCATTATTTAAGAAGATGTTCAGCAGCAAATTGCTAGTTATAACTATAACTGACCAAAAAGTCATGAGTCATAATAAAAAATATGCCGCGGATTTTGAATTTGACCTCGGATTATAGATCACTGACCTCGAAAACATCATATATGACCCCAAGAGGTCAAACCCAACCTTATTCAAGAAATTTGTATCCAGCAAAATGCTAGTTATAACTATAGCTAACAAAAAAATCACGAGGTCATAACACGAGAAATACGTTCTGGATATGGAATTTGACATCAGATTATGGATCAATAACCTCGGAAATATCATATATGACCTCTCGAGGTCAAACCTTTTATTGTTTATAAAGTTGACATCCAGCAAATTGCTAGTTATAACTATAAGGTACAAAAAATCATGAGGTCATAACACGTGATAAATGCTGTGAATTTGGAATTTGACCTCAGATTGTGAATCACTGACCTCAAAAACATCATATATGTCCTCAGGAGGTCAAAACCAGCATTATTTGAGCCCTTGTTATTCAGCAAAATGCTACTTGCAACTATAACTGACAAAAAATCATAAGGTCATAACACAAAAATTACACTCTGGATATGGAATTTGACCTCGGATTATAGATAACTGACAGCTAAAACATCACATATGACCTCATCATTATTTAAGAAGTTGTCATGCAGCAAAATGCTAGTTGTAACTATAACTGACAAAAAAGTCATGAGGTCATAACACGAGATATCTGCAGTGTATTTGGAATTTGACCTCGGATTATGGATCACTGACCTCGAAAATATCATATATAACCTCAAGAGGTCAAACCCAGCATTATTTAAGAAGTTATTATCCAGCATAATGCTAGGTATAACTACAACGTACAAAAAAATCACGAGGTCATAACACGAGACATTTGCCATGGATTTGAAATTTGACGGATTATTGATCACTGACCTGGAAATTATCATATATGACCCCAAGAGGTCAAACCCAGCATTATTTAAAAAGTGTTTATCCAGCAAATTGCTAATTATAACTATAACGTACAAAAAATCTCGAGGTCATAACACGAGATATATGAGGTGCATTTTGGAATTTAACCTCGGATTATAGATCACTGTCCTCGAAAAGATCATATATGACCTAAAGAGGTCAAACCCCGTATTAGTTAAGAAGATGTCATCCAGCAAATTGCTAGTTATAACTATAACGTACAAAAAGTCATGAGGTATATATGCCGTGGGTTTGGAATTTGACCTCGAATGCTAGAGTAGCTCCTAGTCTGTGCTATACATCAAATGAAAGCCCTTACCCTATACTTTCTTTTCATATATAGCATATCCGGGTAGATAGTTGAGGAGCAGAAGGCGACCC
Organism: Hanleya hanleyi; assembly: GCA_036873755.1. NCBI lineage: Eukaryota > Metazoa > Mollusca > Polyplacophora > Lepidopleurida > Hanleyidae > Hanleya > Hanleya hanleyi. The sequence goes on from JAVTVY010046123.1 coordinate 178,695, forward strand.
CCATTTTTATAGCAATACATGTTTCATGGTCGTTAGCGAACTCATGCTTTTGCCCAAAACGTCAACCAAAAGTCATTTCATATCATTTGTGAAGTCGCTGCATGTCATTTTCGAGGTCGTCGACCGTGAATCCGTGGTCAAATTCCAAAACCGTGGCTTATTTCTCGTGTTATGATATCATGATTTTTTCGTCAGATATAGTAGCAAATAGCATTTTGCTGGATAACAACTTCTTTGCTAAAGCTGGGTTTAAAAACTTGACGTCACATATAATGTTTTCGAGGTCAGTCATCCATAATCCGAGGTTAAATTCCAAATCCACATCATATTTCTCGTGTTATGACATCATTACTTGTTTTGTCAGTTATAGTTACAACTAGCAATTTGCTGGATAGCAACATTTTAAATAATGCTGGGTTTGACCACTAGGGGTCATATGTAATGTTTCCGTGGTGAGTGATCTATAATCCGATGTCAAATTCCAGTTTTCCTACAGAGATATATAATGCAAAAATGGTTAGCCTACTTGGAATATTTCTATTCAAAGTCTTTGGTCATCTACTTACCCTTTTTTCCTTCAAAATACATGTATAGTAGGCAAAATAAGCTTTAGATTTGCCTGTAGAGAAGCCAATTTTGCTTCAATCTGTCCCAAATTTCACAGTCCAGTTTTAAATTTATTGTACAACATTCAGAGTAAAAGATTCTGCTGAATTTGATTTAATTTATCTGACTCAATTTCATTTATCTATGTCAACTTAACAGATATGGCATAGTTTCAGTCTTACAATTTGGCCTTTCCTTTTTTGCTCTGCTTGTGTTAATATCCAGTCAATTTTTCCCAAATTTCAGAATGTAATCATTCAGTTAGCGTAGAATCAGGTGTGCAAAAATGGTTAGCCTACTTGAAATATTTCGATTCTAAGTTTTTGGTCATCTATCTACCCTTTTCCTCCTGAAAATACATATACATGTATAGAAGGCGAAATAAACTTTAGATTTTGTCCTGTAGAGAAGCCAATTATGCTTCAATCTGTCCCAAAGTTCACAGTCTAGTTTTAAATTTATTGTACAGTATTCCCATTAAAAGATCTCGCGCAATTTCGTGGCATTTCTCTAACTCAATTTCATTTATCTATGTCATCTTAACAGAAATGGCATAATTTCAGTGCTACAAGTTGACCTTTTCTTTTTTGCTCTGCTGGTGTTAATATCCAACTAATTTTTGCCGTATTTTACAATGTAGTCATTCTGTTAGGGTAGAATCAGGTGTGCAAAAATGGTTAGCCTACTTGAATTTTTTCTATTCAGTCTTTGGTCATCTATCTACACTTTTCCCTTCAAAGTTCATGTATAGGAGGCAAAGTAAGCTTTAGATTTGCCTGTAGAGAAGCCAATTTTGCTTCAGTCTGTCCCAGATTTCACAGTCCAGTTTTAAATATATTGTATAACATTCAGAGTAAAAGATTCTGCTGAATTTGATTTAATTTATCTGACTCAATTTCATTTATCTATGTCAGTTTAACAGAAATGGCATATTTTCAGTCTTACAATTTGGCCTTTCCTTTTTTGCTCTGCTTGTGTTAATATCAAGCCAATTTTTCCCAAAGTTCAGAATACAATCATTCTGTTAGGGTACAATCAGGTGTGCGAAAATAGTTAGCCTACTTTGAATATTTCTATTCAAAGCTCTTGTTCATCTATCTAACCTTTTTTCCTTGAATATACATGTATAGAAGACAAAATAAGCTTTAGATGTGCCTGTAGAGAAGCCAATTTTGCTTCAATCTGTCCCAAATTTCACAGTCTAGTTTCAAATTCATTGTACATCATTCACATTAAAAGATTCTGCGCAATTTGATGTGATTTCTCTGGCTCAATTTCATTTATCCATTTCTGAATTTAACAGAAATGGCATATTATCAGTCCTACAATTTGGCCTTGCCTTTTTTGCTCTGCAGGCGTCCATATCGAGCCATTTTTCTCAAATTTCAGAATATAATCATTCTATTAGGGTAGAAATTGGAGTACGTTAGCCTCCTTGGAATATTTCTATTCAAAGTTCCTGATAAGCTATCTGCTCTAAATACATGTAAAAATGACAAAATATGCATTATATTTACCTGTAGAAAAACCAATTTTGCTTCAATCTTCCCCAAATTTGGCACACTAGTTCTAAATTGAGTGTACATCATTTACATTTAAAGGTTTTACCGAATTAATTTTTTTGCTATGACAGAATTGCATTCACCTATGTCCAAAGTTTTCAATCACCAAACTTGCATACAACGTACCCCCGTGTACGCTGATTTCACATCTGAAAACCGTTTTGCAAAATTCGAATTACTTTCGAAGTTATGGCCCTCTGAAAGTCGAGTTTCGGCCAATTTTAATGACTTAAAAAAATCATATAAAAAATATAAAGAATTTTGGAAAACTGCCCGGTTGAAAGTGTTTGTATTTTTTCATAGTATTTCTGGCATATTTTTATATATCGTTATCTAAAAGTTTAATTTTCGACATCTCTCAAGGCTACCTATGTTTTACTGGAACGGAAACCGTGCTACGTCTGTATTTCGTTCATGAGATCTACAAAACCTAGAAACCTCCGGATTTTTGGCTTGTATTCGTTAGTCCTAGGTCCTGGCTGCTGGAAATGGGTCACTAGGACCCTGGCAACAACAAATTAACGGAGCTACACTCGAAAATTGCAGGTGCACTTTTCAGTGAAAACGACTTTTGCAGATGTGCATTGTTTTCGCGAAACCGTGAACACCGAGGCCATTCCAAAGTATTATCGAGGTCGCTGATCACGAATCCGACCTCGGAATTGACCTTGACCTCGACCTTGACCTCCAAATCGAGTATCGAACATTTGAGTATGACTTTGATCTTGTCGGAAGGTCACAAGATATAGGCGGACGACCTAGACCTTTTGGTATGTAATGACCCCTTGATCTGTGCGTTGACCTATGATCTCGACCTTTGCCTCCGGCTTCTGCTTAACCCTACCAGGCCTGGGGGGCCAAAATTCCCCCCTACCAAACTCTCTGCCCTATCTCCGGAACGACAAAAATCTGGAGAGCTGAAACTCACTGACTGTATATTTTATCATATTGGGGTCATTTTGAGCCTACTTGCATAACCCCCCGAGCAGAGGATCATGGGTAAATTCAAGATGGCGGCAACATAGGGTACCAGAAAAGTGATGTTTTCGTCATATTTCTTCAAAATTTCTGCTTTTCCGAGATGAAAAGTGGGAAAAAACTATTTTATTTCACATCACATTAATATTTACTATTCTATCATGCAGTTTTTGCGGAGAAATTGCACAAATAAAAAATTCGGAAAATCTGATCAAAAATCGTCCAAAAAATGCCGTTTTGGAAAATGACATCACTGTGACCTCATGAAAAAGGCCATCTTAGATTTTTTACATTTTCTAGTAGAGCTTGACCCAAGGGTATAGTGTGTTAAGTTTCAGCCCCCTAACTCAAGGGATAAGAAAAATAATTAGGGGGGTCATTTCGGCCCCCTCCCCAGGCCTGAACAGGTCCCAAAAAGCCCAGGCCAAATAGAGTTAAGAAAAGCAATAGTACCATCGAAATGCACTATTGCAAATTTTGACCTTGGGCCAGAGGTCAAAGGCTAAGTCACAGATCAACGCATATGTTACGGGGTCATCACATACCAAAAGGTCAAGATCATCCGCCTATATCTTATGACCTTCCGACAAGATCAAAGTCATATTAACATGTTCCATACTCGATTTGGAGGTGAAGGTCAAGGTCAATTCTGACCTCGGATTCGTGAGCAGCGACCCGATAATACTTTAGAATGGCCTCGGTGTTCAGGGTTTCTGGAAAACAATTGGCACATTTGCAAAAGTCGTTTTCCATCAAAAGCGTACCTGCAATTTTCGAGTGTAGCTCCGTTAATTTTTTGTTGCCAGGGCCCTAGTAACCCATTTCCAGCAGCCAGAAACTAGAACTAAATAATATAAGCCAAAACACCGGAGGTTTCTAGGATTTGTGAATCTTATGCACGAAATACAGACGTAGTACGCTATTCGTTCCTACAAAACATAGGTCGCCTTGACGATATATAAAAATATGCCAAAAATACTATAAATAAATACAAACACTTTCAACCCAGAAGTTTTCCAAATTCTTTATAGTTTTTGTTATATGATTTTTTTATTATTTTTTTGTACCTTATAGTTATAACTAGCAATTTGCTGGATGTCAACTTCTTAAATAATGCTGAGCTTTTGAGGTCATATCTGGTGTTTCCGCGGTCAGTGATCCATAATCCGAGGTCAAATTATATATCCAGTGCGTAATTCTCGTGTTATGGCCTCATGATTTTTTTTGTCAGTTATAGATGCAACTAGCATTTTGCTCAATAAAAACTTAAATAATGCTGGGTTTGACCTCTTGAGGTCATATATAATGTCTTCGGTGTTAGTTATCCATTTTTCGAGTTCAAATTCCAAAGCCACGGCATAAATGTCGTTTTATCACCTCGTGATTTTTTGCACGTTATATTTATAACCAGCAATTTGCTGGGTATCGACTTCTTAAATAATGCTGGGTTTGACCTCCGGAGATTATATGTGATGTTTCCGTGGTCAGTGATCCATAAGGCGATGTTAAATTCTTTTTTCACAGCATATTTCTCGTGTTATGACCTCGTGATGTTTTGTCAGTTATAACTAGCAATGCTTATAACTAGCAATTTGCTGGATGACAACTTCTTAACTAATGCAGGAGTTGATCTCTTGACGTCACATATAATATTCTCGAGGTCAGTGATTTATAATCCGAGGTTAAATTCTAAATACACAGCATATTTCTCGTGTTATGCAGCTAATACCCATTTAGCTCTGTCTCGGAGGGTATGACAGCCCCTCTTTAAACGCCCAAAAATGGGTCAGAAAGATAGACTTATTAGGAAGATATCTAGACCACTCTTAAAGTGGCACAAATTCGATTTCTGGGTGATTGGGAGCAACAAATACAATCGGTGTAAATTGACCATATGCAGGAAACGCCCATTTAGCGCTGTCTCGGGGGGTATGACATCCCCTATTTAAACGCCCAAAAATGGATCAGAATGATAGATAAATTTATTAGGAAGATATCTAGATCACTCTAAATGTGGCGCAAATTCGATTTCTGGGTGATTGGGAGCAACAAATACAGTCGGTGTAAATTGACCATATGCAGGTATCGCCCATTTAGCGCTGCCTCGGAGGGTATGACAGCCCCTCTTTAAACGCACAAAAATGGGTCAGAAGATAGACTTATTAGGAAGATATCTAGACCGCTCTAAAAGTGGCACAAATTCGATTTCTGGGCGATTGGGAGCAACAAATACAGCCGATGTAAATTGACCATATGCAGCTAATACCCATTTAGCTCTGTCTCGAAGGGTATGACAGCCCCTCTTTAAACGCCCAAAAATGGGTCAGAAAGATATATAAATTTATTAGGAATATATCTAGACCACTCTTAAAGTGGCACAAATTGGATTTCTGGGTGATTGGGAGCAACAAATACAGTCGGTGTAAATTGAACATATGCAGATAATACCCATTTAGCGCTGTCTCGGAGGGTATGACATCCCCTATTTAAACGCCCAAAAATGGGTCAGAAAGATAGATAAATTTATAAGGAAGATATCTAGACCACTCTTAATGTGGCACAAATTCGATTTCTGGGTGATTGGGAGCAACAAATACAATCGGGGTAAACTGACCATATGCAGATAATACCCATTTAGCGCTGTCTCGGAGGGTATGACAGCCCCTCTTTAAAGGCCCAAAAATGGGTCAGAAGATAGATAGACTTATTAGAAAGATACCTAGACCACTCTTAAAGTGGCACAAATTCGATTTCTGGGTGATTGGGAGCAACAAATACAGTCGGCGTAAATTGACCATATGCAGATAATACTCATTTAGCGCTGTCTCGGAGGGTATGACAGCCCCTATTTAAACGCCCAAAAATGGATCAGAAAGATAGATAATGTTATTAGGAAGATATCTAGACCACTCCTAAAGTGGCACAAATACGATTTCTGGGTGATTGGGAGCAAGAAATACAGTCGGTGTAAATTGAATATATGCAGATAATACCCATTTAGCGCTGTCTCGGAGGGTATGACAGCCCCTATTTAAACGCCCAAAAATGGGTCAGAAAGATAGATAATTTTATTAGGAAGATATCTAGACCACTCCTAAAGTGGCACAAATTCGATTTCTGGGTGATTGGGAGCAACAAATACAGTCGGTGTAAATTGAATATATGCCGATAATACCCATTTAGCGCCGTCTCGGAGGGTATGACAGCCCCTATTTAAGCGCCCAAAAATGGGTCAGAAAGATAGATAATTTTATTAGAATGATATCTAGACCACTCCTAAAGTGGCACAAATTCGATTTCTGGGTGATTGGGAGCAACAAATACAGTCGGTGTAAATTGAATATATGCAGATACTAACCATTTAGCGCTGTCTCAGAGGGTATGACATCCCCTATTTAAACGCCCAAAAATGGGTCAGAAAGATAGATAAATTTATTAGAAAGAGATCTAGACCACTCCTAAAGTGGCACAAATTCGATTTCTGGGTGATTGGGAGCAACAAATACAGTCGGTGTAAATTGACCATATGCAGATAATACCCATTTTGCGCTGTCTCGGAGGGTATGACAGCCCCTATTTAAACGCCCAAAAATGGGTCAGAAAGATAGATAAATTTATTAGGAAGATATATAGACCACTCCTAAAGTGGCACAAATTCGATTTCTGGGTGATTGGGAGCATCAAATACAGTCGGTGTAAATTGAATATATGCAGATAATACTCATTTAGCGCTGTCTCGGAGGGTATGACAGCCCCTATTTAAACCCCAAAAATGGGTCAGAAAGATAGATAATTTTATTAGGAAGATATCTAGACCACTCCTAAAGTGGCACAAATTCGATTTCTGGTTGATTGGGAGCATCAAATACAGTCGGTGTAAATTGAATATATGCCGATAATACCCATTTAGCGCCGTCTCGGAGGGTATGACAGCCCCTATTTAAGCGCCCAAAAATGGGTCAGAAAGATAGATAATTTTATTAGAATGATATCTAGACCACTCCTAAAGTGGCACAAATTCGATTTCTGGGTGATTGGGAGCAACAAATACAGTCGGTGTAAATTGAATATATGCAGATACTAACCATTTAGCGCTGTCTCAGAGGGTATGACATCCCCTATTTAAACGCCCAAAAATGGGTCAGAAAGATAGATAAATTTATTAGAAAGAGATCTAGACCACTCCTAAAGTGGCACAAATTCGATTTCTGGGTGATTGGGAGCAACAAATACAGTCGGTGTAAATTGACCATATGCAGATAATACCCATTTTGCGCTGTCTCGGAGGGTATGACAGCCCCTATTTAAACGCCCAAAAATGGGTCAGAAAGATAGATAAATTTATTAGGAAGATATATAGACCACTCCTAAAGTGGCACAAATTCGATTTCTGGGTGATTGGGAGCATCAAATACAGTCGGTGTAAATTGAATATATGCAGATAATACTCATTTAGCGCTGTCTCGGAGGGTATGACAGCCCCTATGTAAACGCCCAAAAATGGGTCAGAAAGATAGATAAATTTATTAGAAAGAGATCTAGACCACTCCTAAAGTGGCACAAATTGGATTTCTTGGTGATTGGGAGCAACAAATACAGTCCGTGTAAATTGACCATATGCAGATAATACCCATTTTGCGCTGTCTCGGAAGGTATGACAGCCCCTATTTAAACGGCCAAAAATGGGTCAGAAAGATAGATAAATTTATTAGGAAGATATGTAGACCACTCCTAAAGTGGCACAAATTGGATTTCTGGGTGATTGGGAGCAACAAATACAGTCGGTGTAAATTGAATATATGCAGATAATACCCATTTAGCGCTGTCTCGGAGGGTATGGCAGCCCCGCTTTACACGCCCAAAAATGGGTCAGAAAGATGGATAAATTGATTACAAAGATATCTAGACCACTCTAAACGTGGCTAGCAAAATATTGTGGAATGTACACAGATTTTACTACGACCCGTTAGAAATGTTCTTAATAGCACACATTTTGAAGTATTGTTCTCAAATTTATATTCACAGTGAAGAAAATTTATTGGGGAAAACATGGTCTGATTCGTGTTATGAAAGACATAATGGTTGTAGAAATACATCGATTTTCATGAAGGTTACTACTTTCACATAGCGCGATTTAGAATATCGAAACGGGAATAGGGAATAAGGAAATAACTTCCGTTCCGTATATAATTTAACAATTGCGTCGATACCGACATTCTGAAGACAAGTTCTAACATTTTGCATAATTATCATCTGTGATGAACATGTAGCCCGGGTGTAATTGTAATGCTGACTTGCTAAGTAATACATGTCCATGGTCAAATTTCATCTCAACGATGACACATATAATCCCGACAGTATTTTTTATGGATATCTGACATATATAATCCGTAACAGATAATGTATCACGTGTAAGAGGAGTAAATATATATGCTATAAATGAATCTAACTACAACGGAAAGACGCATGTAGGCGGCTTACTTAGAGAGTTTTATTTTCAAATTAACAGAACACAGGTGTGACGAGTATCAAACATGTGTATATGGAAGCTACTGAGATATTTCAATGAAGTCAAATTTACAGTAGTAAGACAAAGGGTTGGATTTGGATCATTCATGGGGTGTCTGTGTATTCAATGGAATCTCTGAAGATTATCTGTTTTCTGCTTTTTAAGGCAGTGGCTATATAGTTTCTATAGTTTGTTCCACATGAGGTGGTGGACCGGGTTTTCTGCAGTGACAGACGAAAGTTTCTCCTAGAACTGGATAATCCCTATATCAGCGAGGCTGTGAAGGATCACAGGCTACTTGGAGAATAAATGCCACCATATTTGAAGAGATTGAAAGAAGGAAACGGCGTTGAGAGCGATGACCAGATGTCAACAAATACTACATTAATCTGCCAGAACATTTAACAGCTTTATCCCGATGTAACTGGAAGTATTGGCGAAAAAATTCTTTGGCCTCCCTTGATCTGTCAGTGTTTTTGAAGAGTGTCTCAGGTAAATCGACCAATCGCGATTGGTCGATTTACCAGAGATAATGCATGAAAAAACCCTACAAAACAACATGTGGGATCAAAGCCCTTTGTCATGAACACTTTTATGGGTATTTCGAAGAGATTTGCCAAGTTTGGTACAAAATTATAAAGTAATCACCCGCTTCCAACTGCCTTCACTCTCTTCACATATTCATTATGCCAGCATATACTCTCGACTCCAAGCAGTCTGTGAAAGAATATATTCCCTGTATTAGATTTGAAGGAAACTACTGATAGTGTAAATGGAACATCATATCTGGACCAAAAGATTGAAGAGAATGACCAAGGCTTTCTCTCATGTCGACTGTATGACAAGAGAGACGATTACAATTTTGACATAATTAACTTCCCATTTCTGTATATCAATATTTCATAAGGACCCACACATACGTATACATTTGCTAGATCATGAGCAGACTGACAATTTCAATCAACGCCACAGACTGTACATCAGAAACGTGTCAAACAAGGCAATACCTTCAATCGCCTCCTTCCAATATTTCTCAAATTTTGTGATAAATATCGTACAGTGACGACAAAATACGAGTTTAGCGAGCAAGGTACGTTTCATGACAGATATATACTCTGAAAAAAGACTTGGAAATTCATTTGGATAAAGAATAATGGTCAGTGATTAGAATTTTGTGTAAAGAACATGATGGTGTCTTGCTGCCATTACTGAAAACGTGCAGACCGCTTGTTGTAGTTGTTAATATTTCATACACAATTGGAATTAGTGCTAACTGTCATACGAAATAGGTATTTCTATTATTATCGCGGAAAATCTTTTATGGACGACGGCTGAATATTGAATGTCGGATCGAACGCTTGCTATTTGTGCCGTTGATTCGACTGATACAATCGTGATCCTTGAGAAAAGCTCGTATTCCTCGAAATTTTCGCGATTCCTTTGCGATATACGTTGTTGATTTATTCGAAAATATGAGAAGAAATACGCCTTTGAACACACAGACGTATATAATGAAATCAAGAATTATATATAATGTTATAACTAGGGAGTTTTCGTAAATATTGTGGCATTAATCTTTTTTTAGATAAGTCATTTCTTGAAAATGACCGTGATAAACGTTCAACATATTTATTAATTTAGCATAATACGCATGAGTGAATATAGCACGATAAAGTAATAGGATAAAAATACAGATATTTTTTTATAATTGAGAAGGGAATCCCCCTCATTTAATTCCTGGTATATTTGTTAATACCGTATATCGTACATCATTCGTGTAAACGATTGTTTTGCTTTGAATCCATAATGGCATATGTTGCTTTCAAGCTGAATTAATGACATAAATTCATCCGCAGTTCATCTTACACCATTCTGAATAACTCCATCATGGTTATATATTTCAATATTCTTTGACATATGCCGTTCACGGCAAAAGATGAAAAAGTTATTGATGGCAAGCTAATATGATGGTGTACTTTCAGAGAGGGGCAATAGGTGGACAAACATCTTTGTATGTGACACTAACATTGCCAGCTCCCAGATTCATAGCAAATTTAAGCGAAAGCAAGGTTGAAGTACGAGAGATGCATTCAACAGTTTCAAATATGTAAGTAATGTTATGTAATAATGTTTCTAATCGTTTTCCCTTCAATTTATTTGTTAATAAATTTCGCCTAGGAGCACGATTGGGACGATTGTATTCAGATTGAATGTGGTTCCTTCAAATGCAGTGAAGATGGGTACATATGTCCTTCGGATCTTCTCATGCTGCGATGTAACAGCATCCATGAACATAACGGCCAGGGACGGATGGAGGGACTGGGGGAGAGGTTTAGGATAATGTTCTATGAGATCTTGAATTTTTACTGGAAGTTTTTGATAGCGAGACAGAAGTGGTTTCCGCTGGAAGAGGGAAACATATGTATCAGTATGTAATCTGAGGCAGTACGACGTTTGCGATTCGACCTTAACGGTTCGTTCTCGGTCACCAGGGCCGCTGTTATCAAACAGAATTTATCCAGATAGTCTAGCAATTTCTAAATGATCGACATATGTTTCGCGCAGTATGCATTTTTCTACAAGATGACCTTCAGAAAACCGCTTCCGATTCCGACCTTAAAGTTGCCTTTAATGTTTTCCGCAAGACCAAAAATTGCTGTTTATTTACTGGAGACGTCGATCGTGGCACAGAAGTCAATATACGAAGCAATTCCCATAAGCCGTCACGAAATGACTATATTACAATGAACAGTCCATGTTCAAGGAAGACATATCTTAAAGTCTAAAGACAAGCAGGTTTGTCTATGCTTAAATACAGACCAACAAACAAACTACTTGACCAAACCAACCCTTTAGAACACGAAGAAGTCTCCAGCATAAGGTCATTATTATGCTAGGCGATAAGACGGCACACACATACAACATACTAGTCTGTAACATGGTAACGATCGTCAACAATGTTGTTGACGAACGTTTTTTTCCGTAACAATGTTGCATAGTAACATCCTTCTTAAATTTGTTTCTTATAGAGAAATTGTATATTGAAAAGGACATTCTTAGTATGAATTATCACCTTTTCAATAAAAGAAGCTCTCTAATTAGGAGCTCCTAAGGCAAATTTCTGTAGAGAATCACCTCCTAAGGCAAATTTCTGTAGAGAATCACCTCCTAAGGCAAACTGTGTAAGAATGTATGAGCCAGTGAAATACATTGAAGATCTTGCAGACGAGTCTGCACTTCTGAGAAACGAGACATCGACCATCTTTATTGGGTACGTATACAGCGAGACTAAACTTGGAAACCGATCATCTTGATTTTGTATAGAAATCGAGACTAGACTGGCACATCTTCAGATTTAGCCAACTGTCATGTGACATATCAAATATTGTTGCACGACGTTCAATTTAGTATCCAAGGGATGCATTGTGAAAAAAACATACATCCAGATGAGTTGTAGCACTGTTCATCGTGCTACACGACTTGTATTCTTTCAAATCTGCCTGTATCCGATCTTCATACACAAGGCGACTTCTTCGTCCACATCTTGAATTAGCTTTGATAGATCAGACAACCGAAAGCATTCAAATCTGAGGTGTAAATTTTACCCAACAACTATGTGTAGGGTGGCGAATTCTCTCAGTTGTTACGTCATTCCTCCTAATATGGCGGTATGGGCGGCCACATTTATAAAACGTCCAATCAATAACCCACTCATACACGCCATTCCTCCTAATATGGCGGTATGGGCGGCCACATTTATAAAACATCCAATCAATAACCCACTCATACACGCCATTCCTCCTAATATGGCGGTATGGGCGGCCACATTTATAAAACGTCCAATCAATAACCCACTCATACACGCCATTCCTCCTAATATGGCGGTATGGGCGGCCACATTTATAAAACGTCCAATCAATAACCCACTCATACACGCCATTCCTACTAATATGGCGGTATGGGCGGCCACATTTATAAAACGTCCAATCAATAACCCACTCATACACGCCATTCCTCCTAATATGGCGGTATGGGCGGCCACATTTATAAAACGTCCAATCAATAACCCACTCATACACGCCATTCCTCCTAATATGGCGGTATGGGCGGCCACATTTATAAACGTTCAATCAATAACCCACTCATACACGCCATTCCTTCCTAATATGGCGCGGTATGGGCGGCCACATTTATAAAACGTCCAATCAATAACCCACTCATACACGCCATTCCTCCTAATATGGCGGTATGGGCGGCCACATTTATAAAACGTCCAATCAATAACCCACTCATACACGCCATTCCTCCCTAATATGGCGGTATGGGCGGCCACATTTATAAAACGTCCAATCAATAACCCACTCATACACGCCATTCCTCCTAATATGGCGGTATGGGCGGCCACATTTATAAAACGTCCAATCAATAACCCACTCATACACGCCATTCCTCCTAATATGGCGGCAAGGGCGGCCACATTTATAAAACGTCCAATCAATAACCCACTCATACACGCCATTCCTCCTAATATGGCGGTATGGGCGGCCACATTTATAAAACGTCCAATCAATAACCCACTCATACACGCCATTCCTCCTAATATGGCGGTATGGGCGGCCACATTTATAAAACGTTCAATCAATAACCCACTCATACACGCCATTCCTCCTAATATGGCGGTATGGGCGGCCACATTTATAAAACGTCCAATCAATAACCCACTCATACACGCCATTCCTCCTAATATGGCGGTATGGGCGGCCACATTTATAAAACGTTCAATCAATAACCCACTCATACACGCCATTCCTCCTAATATGGCGGTATGGGCGGCCACATTTATAAAACGTCCAATCAATAACCCACTCATACACGCCATTCCTCCTAATATGGCGGTATGGGCGGCCACATTTATAAAACGTCCAATCAATAACCCACTCATACACGCCATTCCTCCTAATATGGCGGCAAGGGCGGCCACATTTATAAAACGTCCAATCAATAACCCACTCATACACGCCATTCCTCCTAATATGGCGGTATGGGCGGCCACATTTATAAAACGTCCAATCAATAACCCACTCATACACGCCATTCCTCCTAATATGGCGGTATGGGCGGCCACATTTATAAAACGTCCAATCAATAACCCACTCATACACGCCATTCCTACTAATATGGCGGTATGGGCGGCCACATTTATAAAACGTCCAATCAATAACCCACTCATACACGCCATTCCTCCTAATATGGCGGTATGGGCGGCCACATTTATAAAACGTCCAATCAATAACCCACTCATACACGCCATTCCTCCTAATATGGCGGTATGGGCGGCCACATTTATAAAACGTCCAATCAATAACCCACTCATACACGCCATTCCTCCTAATATGGCGGTATGAATGGCCAGATACAAAGGACAGCCAATGAATAACCCTCTCACATGGGTACATTTCGCAATTCAACTGGATTCGAGGTCAAATTACAATACATATAAGGGAAGTGAGAAGAGGTGCCGGCATTCTGACAGAGCCAAATGACCTCACAGTACAGTCTTCTGGTTAACCTATTCTAAAGCACATACCAAGAATCTAACGATTCGTGATATGTGTTGTATCTCAGGTACGCTTTTATTGTACCTGTTCATGCGGCAACTTGAATGACATGACCACACGGCCCCTAGCACCGGCATAAGCGTTATTAGGTACAAATCTAGAGAGCTATGATGGAAATGCTCTGACAACTCGTATATTGGTAATTGGTGAGCTGTGTCGCTGTGACAACTCGTACACTGGGGATTCGTGAGCTGTATCGTCGTCAGATGAAAATGACGGCATTTAACACAAAAGACTAGTATCTATTTATCAATTGTTTTGAACAGGGCCGATGGACTGATATATCAAGGCCAATTCGAAGTGTGAACGAAGAAGCCGACTTGTTTATGAACATAACTGTACCCACACTGTCTGTACATTAACTGAATTGTAACCTACAATCGCATCATGCTAAACAGGTATTATCCAGACATGGTTTGCAGAACAAGGATAAGTGGACTATGAAATGATTATCTTTAGACATTTACGATATTCATTTGATAGAACAGACGAATACATGCCGGTGTTAGCTTATCAGGTTAGGGCAATCCCGCTCTCTGAAATAGAGGTAAACAAGGTCGTTTTTGCTCAATAAATCGATTCCTATGATGAATTCAGCAAAATCGTTTTGAGGCGCACACAGAAATATATCCGCATAAAATGGTAGTAAAAAATTGTCATCTATGTAATTTGCATAATAATAGGCTGAACATCTGTCGCTCTGTTTAAACAGCATTGACTGGTTCTTCTGACAAATCAATTTTAGGACATAGAACAACAGATAAATTAATGCAGTTTAAGAGTTAAAGCATTGGTTAAGAAGGAATTAAAGTTATTGAGCAAAAACGACCAATTGTACCTCCACTTTTGAGAGCGGGATCGCCCTAACCTGCTTAAAGCATCCCGCTCGATCCGCTGGACGGTCGGAGTTCCACCCGAGCAACGGTTCACATTGAACAGATATCAGTCTGAAATAAAGTAAGCTTCATAAAAGTAAAAATGCGCATGAATCCACCTTTATCTGTGTAGTTCGGGCGAGTTCTGCCTACCTGACACGTCTTTGTTAGTCGTGTGTGTATGGGCTCATATGCCTACCTGACACGTCTTTGTTAGTCAGGCCTCACTGGAATATTACTGTCCAGATAGGGATAGTTTACGATGTCGAAATTGTAATTATCTCTTTTGTCGGAAAGTCGACGAGAAAGAAGGCCTGCTTCATTGTTACAGAGATATAGGTCTAAATATGATGTGCCTTTAGGGCCATCTGTAGTTTCCTTCAGATCCAGTGAAGGTTGATATAGATCCTTCACTGCGTCATTTATTTAGCGACTATCAACGGCGAGAAGATCGTCTGTATAGCGTTTGGTGAATGAGAAGAACGGGCTTTGAAATGCTCTGTTTTTGAAAGCACCTGCATAAAGTCGTATTCATAAGAGCCAAAAGGGATGCACAATTAGTACCCATTGGAATACATATATGCTGTTGATATATTGTTTTATCAAATTTCACATATTGTTAATGCGAAATTCAAGCAACTCTATCAACAAAGAAACATCCCATGAATGATATCCGTTGTAAGTAGCAGAGTTAAAGAATGTTTGTTGGCTTCTGACATCAATATATCGGCGATCAGTTTTCTTGAACACCGATACTATTAATGAACTAAGACGGTCAATAAGGTCCGGATGAGGGATTGTAGTACAGAAATACCATGTGGATTCAAGTCTGTACAGCGTTTGTCCTCTCGCATCAAGTTCTTCCGTAAGTCATTCTGAGTTTTTCAATATCCACATGTAATCAATGCCAGAGTTTTTAGAAACAGTGGCGCAATACCTTTCCCAAAATGCTTTTACCTCCTGAAGGGCTATCGTCATCAGGATCGAAAGAAGTTTGGTGATGCAGATTCTAGAACCAGCTATGAATCTGGTTTCGTATGATGATTTATGCATTTCCAGTACACTGGAAGCTGAAAGAAAATACATCTTTCCTCGAGAATCGCCCTGTCTGGCAAGTCTTTGATAGTCGTGTATTGTCAGATCTGCCTACCTGACATGTCTTCGTTAGTCGTGTTTGGGCAGATCTGCCTACCGGACATGTCATTGTTAGTCGTGTGTGTATGGGCAGATCTGCCTACCTGACATGTCTTTGTTAGTCGTGTATGTATGGGCAGATCTGCCTATCTGACAGGTCTTTGTTAGTCGTGTGTGTATGAGCAGATCTGCCTACCTGACATGTCTTCGTTAGTCGTGTATGTATGGGAAGATCTACCTGCCTGGCATGCCTTCGTTAGTCGTGTATGTATGGGCAGATCTGCCTACCTGACATGTCTTTGTTAGTCGTGTGTGTATGGGAAGATCTGCCTGCCTGGCATGCCTTTGTTAGTCGTGTATGTATGGGCACATCTGCCTACCTGACATGTCTTTGTTAGTCGTGTGTGTATGGGCAGATCTGCCTACCTGACATGTCTTTGTTAGTCGTGTGTGTATGGGCAGATCTGCCTACCTGACATGTCTTTGTTAGTCGTGTATGTATGGGAAGATCTGCCTGCCTGGCATGCCTTTGTTAGTCGTGTATGTATGGGCAGATCTGCCTACCTGACATGTCTTTGTTAGTCGTGTGTGTATGGGCAGATCTGCCTACCTGACATGTCTTTGTTAGTCATGTGTGTATGGGCAGATCTGCCTACCTGACATGTCTTTGTTAGTCGTGCATGTATGGAAAGATCTGCCTGCCTAGCATGCCTTTGTTAGTCGTGTTTGCATGAGCAGATCTGCCTATCTGACAGGTCTTGCTTAGTGGTGTGCATATGTGCCTACCAGATATGTCTGTGTTAGGTGTGCGCGTACTGACTAATAAATATTAAAATTTAAAAGATATTCACCCTCTAGAAATGAACGTTCTTTATTTCCCTAAAGTTGTATAAGACGATAAAAAAACCATAAAAATGCGCCAAAACGCACAGTTGTGAACGTAGGCCTGTATGAGTTTCACTTTAAAGAGCTTCCTATGTTTTTACATCAGTCTCTAAAATTCGCGCCTAAGGCTCTCACATTGTCAGTTTCACCTCGACCGTAAACACTCCCCCTCCTTGCAATATACAATGTTGATAATCCACTATTTATTTCAGAACATCGCCTGCTTTGATTTATTATTCTTTATATCCAGTAAATATTTCAATTATATTCTCCTCTGTCAAGCACCAGATTAAATAAATGTGCCGTTATTCATCAGAATATACATGTCGTTGATACATGAGAAAAGTTACTTGAACTCCGGGACAGATATATTAGTTAGCCGTGGATGGATATATGGGTGGATCAATACAGTTTTCTCTCATACAGGATCTGGGTTTTTCCACTTATATTGATACGTGTGCGTGACTGTTTCCTGTTTGAGCTTGCTACGTGAGCTTGGGGCTGACAGAATTGTGTCCTGTTGGGAAACAACTCTCTTGTTCAACTGACCTTTAAATTAACATTTCTCTGTTTGCCTACTTTTGTCAAGAAAACATTTACTTTTAGTGACAGTTATCCATAAGAAGAGCTTGGATAGGAGAAAAAAAAATATATATAGGATACTTTTAGCGATGATATGACAAAAATTGAAATCGAAGAATATAACAGGATTTAAACTATGACGCGCCATATATTTTAAGCTGCCCCTCTCCAGATAATAAATGCTGATGCAACTTTTCCTGCTCCCCCACCCCAAGGCTCACGCAATATTTGGGAGTATAGACATAGGATTCTACATTCTGCGTTCAGCAGTCGTCCACAAAATAATTTCCGCATCAATAATGGAAAGACGATTTACGGTAGACGGAAGCAATTTTAACCATGCAGAGATAACATGACAATTACAAAAACTGCTTCTTGCAAGAGAAAAACAGCAGTAATCATGTTTACCATGGCGCAAATATGATATGAGCATTCTGGTCAAAATCAAAGCTTGATCTCAACGAAACTAGACGAGATTGATCTTTAGCCCATGCAAGTTTTTTGTTGGTTGGGTGAGGTATATATGCATCATTGTAAATTGTTCATGGTCAAATTTCACTACAACAATGACATATATAATCCAGGCAGTATGGATATATGACCTATATAGTCCAGAGAGTATTTTTATGGATATACAACTCATTCGTTAAACGTTTGAAACGTATCAACGCATGTGTCATTTTGTCAGATGAATAATGAAAGTGACGTGGGGTACATATATATTCTATAAGGTGAATCTAACTAATGCTAAATGAATGAGTTAATTCAAGCTAAAATTGGATGGTGTATAAGTTATATATAATATGATGAGTGAATTATGTAGATCACAGGTAAACAATAGCAGTGATATAACTATGAAACCCAGGGAGATGGGGGTGTGCAACAAATTCAACATGCTGCTTATTGGCATAGTATACGTAGAAGCTACAGAGATATTCCAGTGAAGCAAAATCTTTCCACAAAGTAGTAAGACAACAGTTTGGTTTGTGGATATTGATGGTGTGTGTCTGTGTATTCAATGGAATCCCTGAGGATTGTCTTTTCTTTTGGGTTGATGGCTCTACGGTTATATTTTGTCGCACGTGAGCTGGTGGACCGGGATTTCTATGATGGCCGATTTCTGTAGTTTGCCGGCTGACACCAGTTTCTCCTAATACTGGGTAATCCCTATTAGTGAGGCGGCTTAAGGTCATATTTTGGGAAGATCGTGACAAGCTGGACCAAAGCACCAAACATGGCACACCCATCACTTGAGATATATAGAACAATGTCAGAAGAGTGTCCGTTGCTCTGGGCTCTGTGATGCCCTGTGGCCCCCAAAAGGGCATCTGAGGGGCAATATTGTTATTGAAAGAATAGTTAGCCTCCCAACAGCTTCGTTATTTTTATTATCCTTAAGGCCGGGAAGCTGAAACTTGCCAGACTGTATCACTGGTTCAAGCGCTACCAGAAAATGTCACAAAATCCAAGATGGCGGCCATTTTCCATAAATAAGCCATATTGTGGACGATTTTTTGGGCCGATTTTTCCAGTTTTTTATTTGCACAGTATTCTTCGCTGAAACTTTCTGGCTAATTAGTAAATAATCATTTATTCGAGAAAAAAATACTTTAAGAATTGAGTCCTTAGATTATTGACGCGGAAATTCTTTTATGGACGACGGCTGAATATTTAATGGCGGATCTGACTCTTGCTACGTTGAATTGTTCATCTCTTCATCTGTCAATGGCATCTGTGTTAGTTTTGAGCTTGGAAAAGTGAATTTCTCCACCGTGTCCAAGCACGTGGGTATTTGTTTGACGTTCATTTGAATAGATTGTCAGAAATAGACGTCGTTTGTACATGAAAAAAGGTAACTTGAAGCCCGGGGTAGATATATTAGTTAGCCATACAGTTGCGGCTGATGCAGGATCTGGGATTTCCCACTGATAATTATACCTAGATAGTAGCAGAAACATGTACGTGGCTGTTTTCCTGTTTGAGCTTATGTGAATTGGAAGCTGACTGAACTGTAATCTGCTGGGAAACAACTCTCTTGACCCGCTGATCTTTAAAGGGACAATCCTGTCTTAGCCTACTTTCGTCAACAAGGTATTCGCATTCACTGAACGAAGATATGCATAAGAAGTAAATGCACACGTGTATGTAGAGGATATCTTTCGCGATGATATGACAGAAAACAGTAGTAGAACAGGATATAAAGAATAGCGAACCATATGTGCACTCAACTATCTCTCCCCCGCTCACCACCGAGGCACAAGCATTAGATGGAAGAGACCCTTCGCCATTTCTTATATGCATTTGATATGGTATTTCCAATTAATCATTTCTGATCAATTTCACCAAGGAGGAAACATAATATAAGCATTCTTAAGCACGTATTAATTCTGTCTTGCATTTACCCCATGTTGAGGCGTTTACTCCATCAGACACCCTCGATACTCATCCGTGAATATCGGATGAGCTGATCTGTTTGAGCTGATCTGTCACACGAGCTAGCGTATCTAATTCCGCTTACCCCGTTGCTAGGGGTCGTGTTGTTTTTCATAGTTTTCACATAAACAACTGC
The DNA here is from genome assembly GCA_036873755.1 of Hanleya hanleyi. Classification (NCBI taxonomy): domain Eukaryota; kingdom Metazoa; phylum Mollusca; class Polyplacophora; order Lepidopleurida; family Hanleyidae; genus Hanleya; species Hanleya hanleyi. The sequence goes on from JAVTVY010046123.1 coordinate 199,013, forward strand.
AATAAAAGCGCGGTTGAGATACCAAGGCTACGTCTTAGAATCCTCCGTAATTCCGCTTACCCCGTTGCTAGGGGTCGTGTTGTTTTTCATAGTTTTCACATAAACAACTGCAATAAAAGCGCGGTTGAGATACCAAGGCTACGTCTTAGAATCCTCCGTAATTCCGCTTACCCCGTTGCTAGGGGTCGTGTTGTTTTTCATAGTTTTCACATAAACAACTGCAATAAAAGCGCGGTTGAGATACCAAGGCTACGTCTTAGAATCCTCCGTAATCTAGTCTGAATGTGATGTGCCGAACAAAGAAGGCTTTCCGGTGTAGTCGTATGACTGATTTTTAATCCTCAGATGTCGTCAGTTTTTTCACCTCTTACATATCTCACCAGTTGACTGGTTAAACTAGACTAGACAGCGTATGTAGCTAAAGAATCATGTTAATTGAGTGAAGCATCACTGTTTCGGAGCAATTCATCTCAATTTTCAGACATTTTTAGAGCATACATTTTCGCACTTGCCCTGAGTGGACATATGAAGGTTTTGGATATGGGTTTCATTTGTGAAGTTATCATTGCGCGAAATTACTCACTGTACTGAATGTATAGAACGGATGTACCTGTAATGTTGACTTGATGAGAAGTTCAAGATCCACACAACATTGACATATAAAATTCAAACAATACTTCTATGGATAAACAACTCCTTTATTATGGGTTCATGACGCGGAAATTCTATAATGAACGACAGCTGAATAATGAATGACGGACTAGACGCTTGTATGTCAACACGTGGGCCTGTCTTTTCATCAAATAATATGCAAATGCAAGGCAAATCTCATTCCACTCTGGCTGAACTGGTTCCGGTTCTGGGTTATAAAGACCCCAATGTTCAACAATCACGCAATCGCGTCCTTTCCCGTGAAGCCGGCGTTCGTTACTATTTTCATGTGTTCGCATACTTCATGGAATATATTTTCAGAGCAGGTATATATCGATGTAGTATTTACATATTTCTCGTCTTGTGAGTAGAATAAATCCAGCGGATCCTGTCCAGAGATTGAGGTATTATGAAGGATTTCTCTTGACAAATATTAATATGACTTGAGGAAACTTAAGGAGCTGGCTTTGTGGAATCAAGCTAACAAAATAAAGACTTTTTCGAAATGATAGATGTCAGTCGAGATGAACTCGTAACGTGCACATAGTAGCTACTGAGGTATTTCCTGTTGGTCAGTGAAGTGATTCCGCATATCAGGAAGGTTTCAGTCCTTGGTTTCTGATCATTCAGTATCTGTGTCTGTATATCCAATAGATTTTCTCAGGAGTATATCTTCCCAGTCTTTTAGGTCGGTGGCTCTGCTGGTTTCTGTTTTGTCATATGAGTTGATGGCCTGAGTTTTGTGCAGTGTGATGGCTGGCTGTTGACTTGTTAATCTATCATTGGTCCGCGGTAACTATGTAATCGTTTTGTCGATCAACGCTGGATCTGAATGTCTCTCTAACATAGTTATGTCCGCACGACTGCCAACCTCAACACTATGGGACATCATAATTGGATCCATACCTCAATAACAGGAAACGGGCTTACTCTCATCTCGACTCCACGAAAAGTGAAACGATTACAATTTTGACACCTTCCCGGAAAGGCCTATAAATGGCGCATACATATCTCGCCTAGTAGCATTTGCTAGATCCATTTGGCGGTTTCAATCAAAGACACAAAACGCTTCTGGTAGAAGATGGTTAGACAAGACTATACCACCATACCTCTTCATTCAAATGTTCTGAACTTTGCCATCTGACAGTGTGTAATATTATCGCCAAAGCACGGTTATACATTTGGTATGCAAAATCTTTGGCGCTACGTTTCGTAACGTGTCTAATCTCGCTCAACTCAGAGTTAGAGATCATATGAAGATCGAGTAAATATAATTTTTGCGATGTTCATATGAACAGACACATTATGACACTATACTTTAGAAACTACTTTGAAAAACTACTGGTCTGGATTAGACGTTAAGAAATTCCTGATGTATTGCAGACTTCTTTGGAAACTGTTGACCGCTTCTCTCTTTCATTTTATGTCTGCGGGAACTTATAATATTGTCCTGAATATGACCTTTTAAACATGGCCGTGGGAGATTGTTATGGACTAGGGTTGGTTACTGAATATCAGGCGCGACTTGCGTATGTATCGCACATGTACGGGTGGGAGAGGTATTTTGGACGGGTGCTGTTTTGGACACTTCCTGTCGTTCCACGCGCAGCATTAATGGATATGGACAATTTTACGCATGTTTGAAAAGGAAGTTGGAACTCATCAGTGTACAAAATTTCAGCCATATAGACCATTTTTCTGTCCGAAAATCAACTTTCAATGAACATCAACCATTTTTCGCCTCAAATTTTGAAGGAGCGCACAAATGCACCAAATGTGGTTAAAATACCTCGCAAAATACCTAAATCTACAAGGAATTTGCAGCAAGGGTACCCCTGCTTTCCATGCATTGTCAATGGCACTTGCTGGTTTGTTTTGGTGCCGTGGGGGTACCTGAAATATCCTCTGATTCTTAAACATATGCCAAAGAAATAAACAGTATATGAATAATTGGTTCATGACTTATCTGATCAACTATAGCTGCAGTTGGAAAAACTAACACCATTTGTTTCTGAAGTGTCCAAACTAGCTTCCTCACTGGTACTGCTGACATGTTAATTCTGTTGATCTCCCAATGCTCAGAATGCGAAGATGGAAGCACCGATAAACATGAAAATATGCCAAAGATCAGTTCTGAGTAACAGATGTCTGATGCCATGTTTCATCCCAAAGGGTCCATTATCTTGGAAATTACACGAACATAACCAATCAAAAACGTCCAAAATAGCGCTGCGACCCGTGGTGTTGATTGTTTGGAGCAAAGATCTCCTCTACAATAACACAAATATACAAAATACAATTTGACCAAGGCGCCGATAGGATATGACCATTTTTGTCGTATTAATCTATTAATAGCGCCGAAGCTAAAACATGTGTCTAGACTCATGACTATGTACTTGATCGGGTAACTAATCAATGATTCGAAGCACGTGCCATCTGAATAATCCCATATATGTATTTCTAAAACATACATACCAGATCGAGTATTGAAGAATTCTGAAAAGAATTTGATCTGCACCCCCAAAATAAATTTTTGTGTGACAATAGTAGTAGTACTGGAACTATAAACCAAGAGTGATGTTGACTGCTTGAGAAGAATACAATTTAAGTCTGATGAGGTTTCGATAAATTATAATGCCTAGAAATTCGGCTGGCTACTGATTGTCGAATCGGAGACTTTTAGTGATCCAGTATCCAATCGACCAGAACGAAACTCGGCGTCCATAATACCTAAGTCTCAAACAGTCAAAAATAAATAAAGCTAGATTACTGAAAGATAGAAGCGATCAATAATTTATTATCCGTATCACTAATCTGTGTTATTTTCCTAATGGAGTCGTGTTGTTTTTTTCGGTATTGCATCTTAGTCACGCTTTGACTGTTCTTGTTCATGTAAACACCATGGAAGATCGTGTATTACACGATGTACATACTATATGTTCATATAGTGAGCCGATCATCCACGAGAAAAATTTGTAAGGACGTCGGCTACCTATTATATGCCTCCTTTGATATTATATGTAACAAAACCCTTCAGTGTAATATTCAATTTGAGGTAAGGAGAGGCATATATTAACTATATTGATAGGTTATCCTTCACCGCGGCTTATGATATACATACATTAACTCTGTTCATAGCTCATCTTCAATAAAAGAACGATAAACATGCTTTACACTATATAAAACATGATGCCGGCGAACATATATATAGACCATAAATAACTTCTCATAGGAATATAATTAATAGTGACTAATAGTTTGCTATCTACGACGTAAGCCTGAATATAGTGCTCCTGAATGCTCCCGTTATAACACCCTCATCAGTATGGAATGCAAAACAGTTTTATCACATGAATGAAAATTAGTCGTCATTAACGTCCATGAAAGAGACACTTTGTTAATCGCACCGGCTAAATACAAACGCGATAATTGTCGTGGAAGTAGACATGTACACGCAGATCATATAGCCTCGGGCAATCGGTTCCCGAGGTTCTCGCTCATCAGTATATCAAATGAGGTATAAACGAAAAACAAAGCGAGTTTGTACAGTAGAATGTCAAAGAAAAAAAAATTCTGACAAACAGTTGCAATAGAAGAAAAACTGTTTAAGTTTATCAGAGAAACACTTTTCCATACATCACCCATGTACCCATCTTTTAAATGGACAGTGTCACGTACATTTGCCAGACATGTATGGAATGTACCACACATACAGGGAACTATGTTTGGGACTTACATGTGCATATCTTGCATGGGCATGTATGGGAAAAGCAATTTTCCATACATTACCCATACATGATCTTTTTTATAAAGAAACCGGCACCCTCATGTATGGACACTACCATACATCTTGTATGGGGATGTATGGGTGAGACAATTTTCCATACACTACCCATGCATGATCTTTCAAACTACAGACTAACACATATACCCTCTATCCGGGAGAAACAATTCCCCATAGACTGCCCATGCATTTTCTTTTGCTATGTGAACTATTCCATACATCTTCCATACATGCTGGGAAACAATGCCTGGGAATTGTGTGGACTGTGCTTCGAAAGAGCGACGTGAAGAGATTTCCCATTCGCTGCCCATACATATAAATTTACGACAAAATTTGTACCATACATTTCCCATTCATGTTCATAGTTGCCATATGCTAAGACGTTTTTAGTTTCAATACATCCATACATTTCGCTTACATTTTTAGTTTAACAGTCCCCTTTAAACTGTTTTCAAGTTGATGTATGGGGTACGTGCAGATAATTGCTTTTACCATACATTCTCATACCCATGCATTTTCCTTACGTTTCCCATACATTGTCCATACATTTTTTTGTAAGGGATTACAGTGTCAACCACTTAATGACGGCCCACATCTTCTTCAGTCTCATTCTCCTGGTTTTTAGCGTATATGTCTGATTGATCGACATTTCTGTATGTACTTTGACCTCCCCTGCAACGCCTCACCATCAGCTTTGCCCCCTACTGCAAATTCATAGCTCATACTTCAGAACTGATTAGCTCGAGACTGAATAATACCTTACAGGATTTGGACTCTCAGTAGGCAGTCATCACCCATACAGAATTTCCGTACCCATACTCGAGATACATAATAGCACCAAAACACAAGCACGTGTAGACCATGCCGGCAAGACATTATGGTACTTCTACTATCACGCCTAGTAGCATTTGCTAGATCCTGCGTTAAATGTGACGATTTTAATCAACGTCACAAAACATTGTTGCAGAAACTTATAAAACAGGGCTACACCACCAAGCGCCTCCACTCAAAGTTTCTCAAATTTGGCGATACATATTGCATGCTGATAGCAAAATACGAGCGTAGCGTGCAAGATCTATGGCGTTACGTTTCGTAACTTGTGTCTAATTCCGCTTAACCCGGAGCTAGGGGCCGTATGAACCCATGTACTTCAAGACCCTCATGGTACTCATATGAACAGTCGCAATCAAAGCGTGACTGAGATACATCATTCTTTAGATGACGACTTTACAAAAAATATTATGGATTAAGAATACTGATCAGCGGTACGGATTTGATATTTTTGGAACATCATGATGTCTTGCCGGTATCATTGAAAACTGTTGACCGCTTTTCTCTTGCAGGAAACAAGCCTATGTTTATGTATACTATGATTTGGTGCTAATACTGTTATATGGAATATGGAATAGGTCTTTGGATTATGGACGCGGATATTCTCTAATGGACGACGGCTGAATTATGAACGACGGACCAGGCGCTTGCACGAATAGTCCAGTTTAGGCCTACCGAGTAAAGTTTGAAGACATGATGAGAATGAAGGGGCATTAGTTTGAACATGTGTTCTTTTTTACCATAGGGGAAGTCGAAGTCCAGTTACTATGAAATACGTCTTTTAAATTTATTTAGAATAATTCCAACGCATATTTATGTCCTTTTATGATGTACATATATAATCATAGCTAGAAATGGTTGAATATTATAGACTGCATTGTGGGAATGCCATATCTTGGCTAAAGAAACGCATTTGATGCAAACGAAAGAAAGGAAAACTTAATATATGAAAGCTCTGATCTGTTCCCAACAGAAAGAAACACCTGGTTAATTTTAGTTCCTATCTTATGACGTGAGGACCACCATAGCATGTATTCCACGGTTGAATGAATATTTGCTGTATTTTTTTTATTTCAGTCGTTCAATAATAGGTCTATTCCGGACTGCATGACAGTAAGTCTATACAACCATTGGATACTATATATAAGGTTGTTTATCAACTCGTCAAAGGCTGTTTTATAGCTATCACGGGATGACGAATTAATTAGTTACTCCGATCAATTTGTGTTCTAAATATATAACACTTCATCTCAAGGCAGTTGAGTCTTTGTGTTGTTTTTTTTGCATAATTTGTTTTTTATTAATGACAATCCTTATTCATTCGTTGGACGATTTATCACTTGTTAAAACTGGAAATATGCGGAACCAAAAAAATTGTCTGACAGAACAAAATCAAACAAAGACCAGGTGTATTTTATCATACTGTGGGAAAATCGTTGTACTAAATGACTATAATGTCATTTTTAAGATAAGTGGTTGACTTGGTCATTGAAGATACGCTCTGACAATATCAAAGTGGTTCAGTAATATTTTAAGGAGAGCTTAATTACAGCAGATAGTAAGTGTGATACAGAGTCCTATACATACAGGATATCTCCTGTCGACCAACAAAAGAGTACTTAACGCATATTTTGTAGCAAATTGTTTTATTACAAAGTTAATTACAAAATGTAGAAAAATAAATTTATAACAAAAATATATAACATTTGTATGTAACATTAGTTGTCAGACCGTAGTTTTGTTGCGGGACATAACAGTAGGATAAGAGATCAAATTTGATCTCAAGAAAATAAAGGGTAATATCACAAGATAACAGGGAATCTATCAGGCTTAAGCACTTTTACATCTATAACAAAAAAATATATAATAAAGTAAAATAGTTATTTCATGCATTGCCGTTCATTGTTCCAAAGAAACTGAACTATGTCAGTATATATTCCAATAATATAGACTCTCTTTCGCATACAATTGTAAAATCTTTATAATTTTAGGTACCGTTAAGCACTAACGAAGAGCGCCTGAATGTCTGACATAGTAAATTGTGCACATGTGGTACCCTTGATAAGCATTAAATCTAATGCCAGCAAAAGACATGATGTTATGATGAGAACGTGGACGACAGTGGATTGTAACTATATACATAAATCGCAGTCAAATGAGAATACACCCTTGTCCTTAAAGGAAAGCTTTATATATTATAGAAACATGGCAAACATATACCGTTCTGATATATGAACATGAAAATATGCACAATTTCTCAGAACAATTTTTGTCTGAGTTACCCATTAAACGGGTCATACTTACAAAACAACCACTGAGGGTTATTCACAATATCTGGTAACTTCAGAAACAGCCTTGTTACTATGGCAATCAGGAAACGTGGGGATGAAATTGTGAAATTTACAGACCGACCTTGATGTCCTTGGAATGATGGTCATGGTCTGTGGATGATGCTTTTTGAAACGAACAACAGTGAGCTATATGAAAGTGAACACGATAAGAATATATGTATTACTCTTTTCTGACTAGCCAGTGTGTCTTTGAATCTCTCAGTTTCATAAATGCAACGGCGAAGTTCCTTGGAATGAAAATGTGCTTCGTAACATGGTGTCTCCCAAGTTATCAGAGAAACGGGGCAATGCCGTAACTCGGCAGGTCTCAAATAATAACATAGTTTAACGTCTTTCATCAAACCGGCGTAATACTTCGGAAGAACAAGGTAAGTCCAGAATAAACTATATATATGTGTGTATATATATATAGCAAGGTCTTTACATATCCTTCCAAAGCATATTTTCGGTGGCAATTTGAGAAGGTCACTACTGCAGGACAGGGCTCCAAAACGTCGTTGATTTCGTAGAACTGATTAAAGTTCTCTTTGAATCCAAGTTGGCTGCCGGAAATAGGTTTCAGACGTAGCGGCCATTTCTGACTGCCGCCATCCGTTTTATTCCCGCCAGCCATGGGAATTCTTTCCAAACTTATAGACGAGTCTTCTACCATCAACTCGATCGAGGATCCCTCGTTTGTAGTAGTACCTATAGAAGACAAAAGTCATTTTTTCTCATGAATAAATTATTGTAGAAATACGAGCTTTCGCGGGTATCTACTCTATCAAATGAAATGAAGAGATGCAGTTTGAGAATCGGAATGTATATCGACCACGCCAAAGAACATCATGCTTATTAATTCAGGCTACAATATTTAATGATACATTTTATTGCTCATTTACGAACAATATGTTAACCTCATTTTCAAGGTATATAAAGAAACAAACCAATCACAAAACCTTTACCGCATTCTAAAAACGTAGAAATGCTAAAACAACCAATCAATGTGTGTATGGATAATGCTATCCTGACCACATACATGCGTTTAGTAAAAATACTACACGTGCACACAAAACAAAAAGTTAATATTAACCTAAAGTGCTCAGCACTTCGTCTCAATTCTGCCACCCGAAAGCTTTGCTCCCGAATTTGAAGCACAGTTTCTTCGGATATTTTCCAGTTTTGGGAAGTGTTGCGAAAAATCCAGTTGATCGACAAAACCTGTGATATAAATAGAATAATACTATGTCAACACCACCACAAAATGTTCATGCAAACCAGAGACCTTAAAGTCTCTGCACAAATACACTCTGCACTCTCAGAACCATTGGCTTCCAATCTGTTTTATGGTAGACACTCTCAGAACCATTGGTTTCCAATTTGTTTTTATGGTAGACACTCTCAGAACCATTGGTTTCCACTTTGTTTTTATGATAGACACTCTAAAAACCATTGGTTTCTAATTTATTTTTATGATAGACACTCTCAGAACCATTGGCTTCTAATCTGTTTTTATGGTCGACACTCTCAGAACCATTGGTTTCCAATTTGTTTTTATGGTAGACACTCTTAGAACCATTGGTTTTCAATTTGTTTTTATGGTAGATACTCTCAGAACCATTGGTTTCCATTTTGTTTGTTATGGTAGACGAGTGGAACCAAAAAGAGTAAAATGTGGTTCCATGTAGAACCGAAATGTTTCTGAAGGGAACGATGTTCGCAATATTGATTCTATCTTTCTAACAGTGCAAATAGCCAAATATTTCTGACAGTGTATACGTGCTTCCACCAACATCATGCCATATACCACTGTGTTTGATCCCATAACCTAATTATCAATTTCTGTGTCCTACATTTTCCATTTTAAAGTTGTATAATTTCTTCAAAAAACCCCAGAAAACTCAACAAACTCTTAAAGTGCAGAAAATTAGTATTCCATAAACCCCATGCAAAGATAAAGTTATTATTGTCATGCTTCGCTTAATGGTGTAAAGCCTTACCTCATAGCTCTGCTGAGTTTCTCGTATGTCATCCCTGAGTTATTCTTCTTCCTGCCCCACATTTGCGCCACGGCTTCTGACTGGACAAATCGGAAGACACCCTCATCCTTATCTTCCCATTTCAGCAGGGTAGGGTTAAATTTGGGATCTTTCAACGTGTCTCTTATGAACTCCCAAAGATGGTTGCCTTTTGATGCTGTAGAGAAGAAAATAATTACAGTAATTAGTTTGTGCATGGGAAATATTTTTTTCAAATAAGATCAAATTCCAACCCTCCAAAATCCAGGCTTGTAAGTAGGCCTAATGCTACTTCATACATTTCAATAATTTATGAATTTATAAATTATCCAAATATCTCAGCCTTTGACAAGGGTTTATTGAAACAAATATTCGGTGTCAACATTAGTTGGGTATAAAACTGACCTTGTCCGGCTGGTCGCCCTCTGTTGCTCTGTTTCTTGGGAGGTGGTCGAATGTCCAAGTCCATGTCGTCACTGAGATCACTACACGTGCTGGACAGACTAGCCGAGTAGTTCCGAAACGTCTTCTCCTTCATCCCCTGGTCAATGTACGAAGGGATCTCATAACTGAACGGATCGACGAGATAATCGCAATGGTCAGATACGCTCTCTCGGTCCATCTCAGAATTTGATGATTCGCTGCAGTAGCCGGGATCTGCTTGATCAATGCCTGGAATGTCTAGCGGTGTCTTGAGGTCGATGTCGTAAAAATCTCCACCGATCAAAATTCTTATGTTGTCTTCAGCTGCAACGACACAGAAAAAAATCTTTGTTAGGGATGACTGCATTCACCCATACACATTTAAAGACAGTAATCCAGTTTAGATATCTCCTTGGAATAAATTCCCAAAATGCTAGGTATAGGTAAACTATATCGCGTTCGGCTTAGCAGTCGTTGCGCAAAGGAAAAGATGCACATTTTCCGCCCCCCCCTTGCACACACATTTCTTGTCACTCCGTCCAAACCCTACATCTCTCTCTCTCTCTCTCTCTCTCTCTGAGGACTTGAGTAATACTTACTACATGTGGAATTAGAGATGTCAGTCAAACAATCGCTCATACTGTTGGTGTTCGCCATCATCGGGAAGTTGTCCTGTGCTGGGGTATTATCACAAACGGGTTCGGAAAACTTTGCTGTTAAAAAAAGTTAAATAGTAGTTGTATAACCCTTCGAAATACTTTCCAAAGTGTTCAACACAAGAAGCTTTTAGTGAAGATTATGCTGGGAAACAGGAAGTATTCTTTCTTGATAGTATGGTAATTATTTAACTAAATTCTGTACTGTAAATACTTCCTTTGATAAACCGATACTTGAGTTAGTGAAAACCGGTCCCACGCCCAATTTTTCTGCATTGTCTATTACTTCCTCTACCTTACCAAAGAAAGAAATTCTGGGGACGCATCCAGATTCTTTTGAAAGTTTCATTCACACTACTCATTTGTTCTTTGTCAAGAATGTAGGATTTCGACACACCTAAGATTATGTTCTTAGCACACAAGCTTTCAACCGGATGTTGGGCAAAGTTTAGGCAATGTAAAGCTTTCGATACATTGACGAATTCATTGTATGGATGTGTGATAGAGAGGAACTTGAAATAGTACGTTTGTAAAAAGAAATGTACTTACCATCATTTAGCATTTTCTGGAGGACATTATACATGTAACATCCAAAATCCGGGTCCATGGCAACAAAATCCTCACTGCGCATGCGGCAGAGTTGAGAGCCGCAGATATTCTGGAATGCTTCTCCCTTAATTCGGGATGCGTCTAAGTCATGGCTTTCGGCGAGAACATAAACCCAGTCCAGGACTTCTTGTGATGACCAGTGTTCGGGATGTTGGGACACCCAAGTTTGTAATCCTTCAACAGCTATTTTAACAAAGAACAATTTAAAAGAAATGAGTGATGTTTTCACAAAGAGTGAACAGATACAAGGTGCAAGCATATTTTTAATAATAGCAGTGTTTATTGATATGATGCTATATTCGAATGGAATGTGGATAAAGAATCTTAATTGAGATATTTTTTTCAAATCAATATTTCGTGAAATGTCAATACATGTATTTTCCAGTGAAACGGTATACATATATTGTTATATCTATTCGCGGTTATTTGAAAATGAAAAGTAACAAATGGAAACGGTATTTGCACAAAGGTTCTTAAGTTGACTTTATGAAAGCCTCTACATGGACAACAAAACTTATAGTCAGTTATGCTATAGTGACTTTGCACTTGTGTATATATATCTTCCTTCGCTCCAGGGCACAAAATGAAGACAGGCGGAACATAAAACACGCGAATGCTCTGAATGCAGGTGACTCAACATATTACTTAAGACCGAGACTAATAAATAAATATAAATGTATTCCTACTTTTATAAAGAAACAGGGAGAAAAAATAAATTCGTGACACATGCAAATAGACTCACCTGATGTGGGGTATGAAGTTGAATTTGCAAATGTCTGGCCAAATGAAGGGAGGGGCGTGCCGGGAAACTCTGAGCACGAACTCGGGCTGGTTAATCCAAAAAAGTCCTTGTCTTGCTCTTGCTTAATATCGGGAACGCCGTATTCATAGTACATGGAGTAATCATCGTTAAAGGGAGAGAATGGTTCCTCCAGCTGAAAAATAAAATAACGTATATAAGTATGCAGGTTTTTAAATGATTTTTCTTTCCCTTCGCAATTTGAGCATTGTCCCGTCAGCCCTGCCTAAAGCTCATCATAGTTATGCAAAAGTTATTATTTGCAATATGGTAGACGATAAGAAATCAAAACTCACCGCTACACTCGAAAATAAACATCTGTATTAGTATCAGAGATACAAATAATCAAAAATTTTACTAATCCGTAAGAAAAAATATCCACATCGCAGCACTACCTATAATTTTGTTCTTCTTTTTCGCCTTCACAAATCAATAATCTAAACATCTAAACTACATTACAGAAATGCAAAACGGATTTGTGAGCTGAATTTCAAAGTTAAATCTCACCGTCTGAGATGGCGAGGGGATGTAAGCCATGGTGAAGTCCGTGTTGTTTTGCAAATGAGGGTAACAACGATGGTATAGCTCCAGTCGCTGTGATCCAAATCTGTAATTGAAGAAGCATACATCATAATTAGAAATATAAATTTTAAGAAACAGAAATGTTGTGGAGTAAAAGCAAAAAAAAAAAGAAAATTAAAACTTTGAAGTAAAAACAAAGAAGCAAATTCAACTACGTTCAAATTAAATTAAATTCGCATCATAAATAGCAAGTGTACCTTTCTTAAAGACCTAAGTCCCGAGCTAGTACTGTATAGGTAGTTCTCCTCCAAACAGTTGAACCGATATGTAACTTTAAAGTCTAGTTGAATTTATATATGTCCTGCTATCTACTGATGGATTGCGTCACGAGTGATCCCTGGGAGACCGCTTTCAACAAGTACCAACTTGACTATGACATTGAAAGGTACTGAACCACGTCAACATTTCCTTGTTTTCTTTCTTTGGCCTTACAACTACCCGTTTTAATATCAAGTGCAACATATATGTCACAAGGAACGTCTATCCTTTATATACCCCCTCTGTATACATCACAATGTCTGATCATAAAGTGACAGGTGTCGGCGAGGTCATGTGACATATCAGATTCAACCAATCGCGCATCAGACATTGGCAATGATCCAGGTTCTATGCCAAAACATTACCCAAATATAGTTATATTATTATTTGTTACTAAAAATAGCCTCATATCGTGACTGACCTAGTCAGATACCGACTCGATGGGAACACTTGTGGCGAAGGGAGAATAGTAAATAGAGCGGTCAATAATAAAACAACCAGCATAATAATACTCATAAGGAAGCTTACGTCGAACTGATGACTAAGACTATAATTATGGTCATGCGAGTACTCAAAAGAATTCAAAACTTTAAATTACCGGATCTGATTTCAGGCATTGTTATTCAACCGTGGTGAATTATGGGCAAGCAAAAAACGCGGGGATTAAAGTTCAAAATTCAAAGGTATACACATGTATGCTACCACACCATGCCAATGGTGTCGAAAACAATCGTCGTATTGCTATTTAAGCAATATATGCTGTATTCATCTTTCGGAAATACCGGAATACATAATACATAATATCGGAATACAATTAATAGGGTTAAATTTGAGCGTATAGGTCACGCAATCGCAATCTAGTGGATATAGAGAATCAAACATGTATTGATATTTCACCAGCTATATGTTCATCTGTTTACAAGTTTATGCGGAAATCAGGAATTGATATCGGCCTCTGATACTAAAGTGAAATAGATGTATGTATCACCCCTGAAGAATGTGGCTACAGTGAATAGATGTCGTGACTGATATTGGCTGCTCTTCTAATGTTCTGCGCTACAGATGCATGCTATAGATGACTGGTGTACGCCTAGTTTACTTTCACCGCGTCGATGAACAAACAGCCTACTTCGCATAGAATACAGTCGCCTTAGAAACACCGAGAGCGCATTCATGATATTAAATATAAATCAGTCTGAGAGCACCTGATTTAGCTATGACATTTCATTTTGCTCCAATACATCAAACAAAATAACATTTGCTCAATATGTTTATATATCTATATATAGATGTCAATTTTAAAAATTACAAACAGATACAGGTATCCGGACTGACATAGGTATGGGTTCAGCTTCCTATTAATAGGTTTATCCATTTTAGGAAATCGCTTAAACCATATAGGAAATGATATGGTGATAATATCAGAAAATTATTAACTTACCTGGTACCGCTATGTAAGACAGACGATATTTGCTAGAACTATAGCTGTATATCCTGAGATGAACCTAGTGATGGTGTAAGGCTACTGATTCATGTGACTTGGACTGCTAGCCAATCAGAACTGTTTATTAGAGGTAAGGGGAATCCCCTCCGTTTTTTAATGTGTACTATTGACGAAGGCTTTGTGATTGGGTCACCAATGCGTGACGTCTGTAGCAAGCTATATGAATCGGCGCTGGATAACAGTATCGGCTTTTATGAACTGTTTATTCAAGGCAGTAAAGAACAGACAATGTGAATAGAGCGGCAGAGATAGTATATACCCAGTACTCTCACCTCGCTTATTTTACACTATGGAAATCCACCGTTTGAAGCCGATTCGTGTCCACCCTATGTAGCCTCGGTAGATAACTAGGCCAAGGGTTACAAACCTGTACTATTCAGCCTTTCCAGGAAAACTTGTCAGGGATTCTAGGAATCACACAATCGAATAATCGATACTAGCCAGGCCACGACGACAACATTAATCCTGCACAGTGTCTGTTCTATGGACCCGCGTATACGAGTGTCATGTTACGCTTAGAACTCCCAAGAAATGAGGCGATGTCATTTAGGTCAGTGTACATATATGGTAACCCGTATAAAAAAAATTGTAGATTTATTGATATCGCCAAATATAGGCTGCAAACAGTTTTTTTCTAATTCTGTTTTCATCATTCCTTTTATTGGGGCTATTTCGAATGAATGAAACAGAATTGTTAGTGAAAAAAAATAAATCCCACGCTGTATCGTCTATTTATGCGACATTCCTGGGAACTGCGCATTAACTTACCCTCAACATAAAACAGTACATCACAAAGCAGTGAGATGCGAGCCGATATGAAGGGCTGTTTTTCTTCGCCAGTTATGATAATTAGCTAAAACAATTGATGATAAGATATTCGACTTAGATAAATAACAAAGCATAAAAGGAACCATTGTCTGGAAAAAGTAACCATTGTTTAATACTAATTATGCACCAGCATTTGTCCTAATTAAAAGTATATTATAAGTACTGTGACAGCAATAAAACGTCAATATTAGCATGAATTCATATCTAAATTATTATGAGCAAATGCATTGTTCACCTCCATACTCAGTGCAGGATCGCTGACGTTACGCTTCAACCTAGCGCCCCAAGTGCTGTAATATCGTGTAATGCAATATCTTCATGATGTTTACATGAACAGTTACAATCAAAGCTTGACTGAGATACATTTTACCTTAGGGAACAATTATCTAGGCAACTCAAAAATAAGGAAATCATTAATAATCTGTTGGTGAGTGGAAACGTTAGTGAGAGACGTTATGTCCGGTACCAGAGTTGCGGTCAAAGGGTCATAAGTCTATGTCACTGTGACCCAAAAATTCCGCAAATCATCAAGAATCGATTGTTTGGTGAGTGGCTACGTTGGTGGGAGACGATACGCCAGGTGTCAAATTGATGTCAAAAGGTTATAGGTCAAGGTCACTGTGACCAGCTTCAGTTCAGAGATGTGAAATTTTGATCAAAGTTGAGGAATACTTCAAGCTTATGGCAAACAAGAACCCACTGAGGACAAAAGATGAAGGTCGCTATTGACCAACACTCAGAAAATCATTAAGAATCGATTTTTTGGTTAGTGGATACGTTCGTGGGAGAAGATACGTCAGGTATAAAAACTGATGTCATGAGGTCATAGGTCTCTGTGGCACAAACTTCAGGAAATCAATAAATATCGAGATGTTGGTGCGTAGATACGTTAGTGAGAGACGATATGTGACTAACTCCAGTTCAGGGGGGTGAAATTGCCATCAAGGTTGAGAAATACTCCAAGCTTATGGCAAACAAGAAATCCTTTGAGGACAAAAGGTCAAGGTCACGGTGAACCAATAATCAGAAAATCATTAAAATCGATTGTTTTTGGTGAGTGGATACGTTGATGTGAGACGATACTTCAGGTATCAAAATTGAATTCAAAAGGTCAAGGTCACTGTGGCCCAAAAATCAGGAAATCATTAAACATCGATATTATAAGTTTCATTTTTATTTTTTTTAAATTCAATGATCAGAATCGGTCGGGGTTGTGAAATAGTCACAATCAAAGTTGAGGAATACTTCTAGCTTATGGTAAACAAGATACCCATTGCGGATGAAAGGAAAAGGCCACTGTGAATCAATGATCAGGAAATCAGTAAAACTCAAAATTTGTGTACGTGTAATTCGATTTACCCAAAAGTTCAAGGTCAAGTTCACTGGCCATCAAGAACTCATTGGCCATCAAAAAATCGCTGAAACATGACATATTTGCAAATGACATGGCCCAGAGTTAGAATTAGACTCTTTATGTATATTACTCCACAAAAGTCCTTCATAGAAAAATACAGAAAAAACAAACAAAAATACCAACGGCAACTAAGTGATGATTTGCGATTTTACTCATGGAAAATTGACCAGAACGCATCTACAACCGTCTAGAACCCCAGAGCTTCCGAGGCCTAGGCGGCCCCTGGGCGCTCACCTTAAGTGCTGGAATGGTAGCCCCCCCCCCCCCCCCGACAAACTGACGATTGTATAGTTTGCGTTGTTCCTCCGCTTAAGTAGAAAAAGTGACAAGCTGCATTTGGGAGCAAGTCCCACAAATTTTAATGTCTTCTAATAATGAAGGGTAGAAAACATATAATTACTATCGGATAAACGTACGCTCAAAAACCCATTCACTGTTTATAAGCCCTCTGAGAAGCTGCGAATGAGACTAGAGGAAATTTTAATACGAATTAAATCTTCTCTATCGAAACTCATGCAACGTTTGTGGTATGTTCTGTCTTCATTTTCGTGCTTGACTTTAAAATAAAGTGGTTGTAATCCATAACAAATGTTCTTTCGGTTTACTATTTCTGCTTGATAAAGAGCTATAACGAAACCAACCCATGCAATATTTTTTTAATACGAAGTCCTGAACAGAGAAAGTGTCAATCAGACAAGCGAAAGTAGAACAATGATTCAGGCTATCTTGAAGTTTTAAGGACCTTATTGAACACATCTGTTCATTGATAATATCGGTGTTCACGCGGAATTGACGCGGAAATTTCAGCGTCAGTATTGGCGTGGAAATTCTTTCATGGACGACGGCTGAATGTTGCATGTCTGAGTTGACGACTGTTATTATTTAATGAAACTGGTCATTGGAATATTAATGTCAGATTCAATCAGGCTTTCTTCGGTTCTACTATACATTAGGGAAATGATTTTTTGGATGTTCATTTGTTCATAGTGTTGGTTGAGTGTCTCATTAATAATACTTATGTGATACTCTGTAACACCATATACGAACAGCGCATAGCTCAATGAGTATAAATTGTGCGCCAATTTTGGCATACCTATGTCTGTTCTCCTATGATTATGCAGAAATATTCGAAAGATAAGCATTTAAAGCCCTTTCCTTTTCATTCATCAAACGCTATATAGACGATCTCCTCGCTTTTTCAATGCCATAGAACATTATTGCAGAAACGTCTCAAACAAGACTATTTCACAAAACGCCTCCAATTTATCTTTCTCGAATTTTCAGAAAATATCACACACCGACAGCAAGAGTTCTCCGATGCCAGGTTTCGTAACTTGTGCCTAAATGCGCTTAACCCGGGGCTGGACCATTTGAACTCCATTTGTTTTACATGTCCACAATGTCCAAATTGGAGCGATATGGTAGATACTTCATGTAGGAAGCTATTGTCTGAGTCTTTGTGCAGCTGTAAAGGCTCAAGTCTAGACATATTGTTGTCCCCAGACTTGGCTATTGTATGCATTGTCTCGTGATACTTACATGGAGTATGAACCCAACAAGCGATATGCAAGAGGTGGAAATAAAATTGACGTCTGGCGACGATAAACCAACCCTATGACTCCACATGAAAGCTTCCCTCGGCACCTCACATTCAGACCCGAGAACACGGTGGATTCTCGGACGTAGCATTAGATATCTCAGCCGCTATTTTATTGCAGATGTTCATGTTGACACTATGAAGTATCTACACGGCCCTAGCACCGGCTTAAGCGGAATTAGATACGCTAGCTCGTGAGGTGTGATGGCAGATCAGCTCAAACAAATATCTCATCTGATTTCAATGGATGAGCATCGAAGGTGTCTGATGGATTAAACGCTTCAACATGGGGTAAACCTGGTAAATGCTAGAATACCCAGAAAACTAACATATAATGCCCGACGTCCTACGGCTCGAATTTCCCAGCAAAGCAATACACCCAACATATATTCGTCTAGTGACATGTACAGAGGGTGGGCCTCGGGGACTAACAGTCCACCAGCAGAATCCTACCATATACAGGTAATAAATTGGAGCGATATGCAAGAGGTGGGAAAAATTGACGACGTCTGGCGACTGAAAAGCAACCATAGGACTCCATAGGAAAGTTTCCATCGGTTCCTCCGATTCAGATGTCTTGCTGCTCTCAATGAAAACTCTTGGCCACTTCTCTCTGCCAATAATAACGTTTTGTATTTTCAGTTTCTGCCTGTTTGGAGCCAGTTCTGTTGACCGATTATTACCGCGAACATTCTTCTGTGGACGATGGCTGAACACTGAATGCAGGATCTGATTAGTATACTCATAGCCAATTTGGAAAATAATTTCTGTACAGTATAGTATAGCTATGCCGTCTTTCATTTTTGAAAATCAGAGGAGTTTTGCAAATCACTCCCCTAATATGATTCTAGGAGTGTAAATCACACTCCTGAAGGCTTTTAGTATGTAGATAAGTAGTTGTAAGGAGTGATGTTACCACTCACCTAGATCAATTTTAGGAGTGTAATTAGGGGTGGGGTGTGATCATACTCCTCAAAAACGAATGACTTGCTTTAATGCCATAATTGCCTGACTAGGCCTGTATACTATGAACGTTCAAAAGCTAACATATCAATTTACAACTCTTATATTCATAGTGTGCTGAGTATATTGTATATATCGCGAAATCCTCTCCCTTTATGCTTTGTTCTGTAATTGTTTTTTCCCCCTTTTTCTTCCCCCCATTACTCTCCCATTCACTACTAAAAGTTTGACTAAAATATTGAACCAACAATTATTTATGAGCTGTTTTTCCTGCCACCATTCAAAAATGTCGAATATTTCAATCTGTATGAGCTTTCATACCTATACTCCTTGCATATCGCTCCCATTCAACACCTTAGCTTCAATACCAATATTATCCAGGCAAACAGCTCTTATAGAATCCCATCATCACAGTGAGTGAGAGAGTGAATCGAATTTAACGTCGCTTTCAACAATATTTCAGCTATATCACGACGAACCAACTAAGGACCGCCCAGCCCAGTTGTGTTCCTGCTACTTCAAAGAAGAAATCTTTGAAGCAGCATGGAACCAGACACCCTTCATCCACCCTATAAAACAC
This sequence comes from Hanleya hanleyi, assembly GCA_036873755.1. Classification (NCBI taxonomy): domain Eukaryota; kingdom Metazoa; phylum Mollusca; class Polyplacophora; order Lepidopleurida; family Hanleyidae; genus Hanleya; species Hanleya hanleyi. Next base: position 218,840 of record JAVTVY010046123.1, read on the forward strand.
TGAGGACAGCACACAAGACACAGACAGAACACTTACATGGTGTAATAAAGACAAGTGATATTACAGTGCTAGACATCACATTATCAAGTTCCTGTTGCTTCTCAGCAAAATGCATTTAATTGAAGCAACAGTAACCTGAACCCACCCCACCACCCCCCCCCCAGTTGATCAAATGACTGACAAATGTTAACGATAACGAAATTCCATGCCAAACACGACTGATTTGATTTGTCTTTAATAATTTGATGCCCGTTCTTATCCGTACATCATCCAACCCACATGTACTAATATGTTACTTATTGACAAAGCTGCTGTGGGCTTTGCAATTAATTTCACTTCAGATAGCCAAGCGACAATCACAGTATCTTTATAACAAAGTTTTGTTTTTCACAGCAGCAAGATAACCTATTTGGAATACACTTCCTCGTCACATGTAGTAGTTTTCAATATTCTAATTGGGTTAATAGTGATTTAATCGTGTTTATGTCATGATGGTGTGGTTATATCTGTATACTCTTGATGATCAAATATTATCCTGTGATGAATTAGCTATTTATATATTCAGTGGGTACTGAATTACGAAACATAAATAGATAACAATAGCGTTAGTTCATTCCTACGCGCCCATTATGATATGTGGCTTTAAAACATAAAGTGTATACGTATTGAGAAATCCTCTAATTTTATACATTGTTTCGTATATGTTCTTTTCACCTTTTCTCTGTGTTCTTTATCTTTGACCTATTTCTCATTCTCTACTACAAGCCTGAATGGAATATTAAACCAACACTTGAAGGGCCATTTCCCTGGCCAACATCACGAAATGTCGAATATTTTACCCTTCGTAGATGAAGTTTCAACAGTTGACGCAGGTGACAATAAAAAAAATGGATCCAAATATCCAGCAATTTCCAAGAGTATCCAGAGAGACAGCCCTTGAGTATCAGTCCACAATTCATTTGATCAAATGACTGACAAATGTTTAAGATGGACAAAATTCTTTAACGGATAACATCACATACTTGCCTGGTTTGATTCATAAACATTACTACCAAGTATCTATGATTTGATATCCGTTCTCACTCGCACACCCCCCAATCCGCATGTACTAATATCATATTACTT
>JAVTVY010046124.1:0-20699 GCA_036873755.1 Hanleya hanleyi
AGGTACACATGCCAGTTGAGATTTTATGACGCCATCATTTATAAGAAATTACAAACACGAATGCTCTGATCTTTTGAATACAAATTGTCACATTACATAACTATAAGATCAACACAGGAATGATGGAATTTCTATTAACCAATAATTTATGAAATATAGGCCTGAGGTTTATTTCTCGTGTATTTGGACGAGGAAGGGGAGGGCTCGACATTTGTATGGGCCAACATATGCGACAAGTCAGGGATCTCAAGATGCAGATGCTGGTCTATAGTTATCGTGGTTAAGCTGAGACAAATTCGTCAAATTTATTGATTGTTATTCTATCCAGTCCGTGGGGTGGGGATTTCGCTGGTCTCACTGAACAACAATGACACTTTCGTCAGCATACAATTTGACCAGGGAGCTGACATTTTTAGCACCCTTTTCGTTTGCTGAGGCGAGTATAGAACTTGTGAAAAACCCGACCACCTGTTGGATATGCTCTGATTTAATTTTGATTGGTTCAAAAATCGATAATCCAGAGAAAAACGCAGCTATGACATGTAGAAAAATTAGAAGTGATGAACTAGGAATGTGTGTGAATCTATACGTTCAGAGCCTGCAACCCAAATATGATGATTCCCCAATAGTCTCCTTCCGTTTGACTTTTCGTATGTATACACAATATAATAACATCACATTTCTTAACATATGACTTGAACAGGACTCGAATTTAATATTAGCTCTAAACTAACGGGACCGAATGGATGTTTTCATTGAAAACACCCCATTCCCACCGTCGTAAACTAAATCTACGCTCACGCTTGGACAAATTCATACCATAAAGGTTTAATGAATGGCAACTCTACCATGCGAATGCAGCTCAATAAAACACAATAGTTGTAGCCCGCACCATGACGGAATATTCATAACGCGGGTAGTCTCGATCTGGGGCATCTGAAAGTCCACATACCAGTATGTGAGCTTATTTAGACTTTGGCCAAGATATAGCTCAGTGCACATAGTAGTATATGGAGCGCCAGGTACAACAAAACCTAATGTAGAAAGCAACCAGTTCATAATAGTATGATTTTAAAATGGGAATTACGATCGACCGAACGGTCATTGAGCAGCAACACAGCTAAGATAAATAAACATAATTTACCCATCGGCCTTGCGGGAACTATGTTTGCTGCATTTCCAACACATGTCCCCTTTACAGTCTTCGAAATTCTGCGGAAAAACTGAAAGGATGCAAATGCATCATGCATGTGCAATTTAACACAGATCCTGGGTGATTTGCATATATGAGGATATAAATCATGTATGTGTCTCACTACTCACTACTATCTTCTTGAGACTTGTAACCCCGGTAACAACCAGTAAATTCCATATTTTCATGCAACGTATTTTGTTTTAGTTCCCATCACAAATACTGAACCGATATGCTTAATATCAGGGACCTTCCTGTTTCTCCCACTTTTATTTGCTCTCATTTATTCATAATGAGTCGGAGCCCTGGACAAAGTCCCATGTACAACTGGCATACTTTTTATTCTAATGTATAACAGCACAAGGGAAAGGCTAAAGCTCGACAACATATTGCTTATGTATTGAGCTGGTTGCATATACGGCGAGTAAAAGGGGTTCCACATGGGGGGGGGAGAGGGAAAGTAGCACAAATCAGTATTGATATGTTACATAGAAGCATCAGATCTGACATTCCGGAATCAGCTGTAAAATGACCTTATTAACACGACATTATTAACGCTACAATCCAGCAAGCCATAGTGAAGCAGTCATCCATGTTCTAGATAAGATAAGATAAGATAAGATTCTTTATTGTACTGAACATCCCATTTGGGACAGACAACAGCTAAGAAAATATGATGCCGATAATACCGCACGATGTGCCTATTATCAAGTCCGTATCAACCACCAATATTCTGAATGTTCAAGTTGTTTTCTTGGGTACCGGTATGCAATGTATGCCAGTCACGCTTGGACTGCGAATGTTTATATGAACAGCGTGGAGATCTTTATAACATTCTATTCATACGGCCCCTAGGCCAATCGAAATTGGACATAAGCTAAGAAGGATGCATAGGGCAAGAGATCCGGCGCGTAAAAGTCATATTCGCCATTGTCAGTTTCTGATATTTATCACCAAACTTGAGAACAAGGAGCCTCTTCAATAATTGTTTTGTGGCTTTGATTAAAATCGTCACATTTTCCCCAGGATCTACCAATAGTTCTAAGCCATATATAACGCAATATATATATATATACAGGGTCTTCTGGAATATTGCCATGAAACAAAACGGGATAAATTAGGGCAAATTAGAAATCGTAGTCGTCTCTCTTGTGGTAAAGTCGGCGCGAGAGTGGTAGAACTGTCAGATCCGATAGTCAATAACCAGCCATCGTCGATGAAGAATTTCCGCCTCCATAAACGAAGACCGTATTCACACGACACTATTAATAGGAACTAGTATCACGGGAAGTATTTTCCTTGATTGGATTTAGCCCGTTGGATTGGATAAAATAAAATTATTAGTTTCGGCTGTCAGTGACGTGTATGTTATATATATATAGCAATTATTAACTCTTTATCAAGATATGATGCTTAGCCTTCCTAAGTTATTAAGTTGTTTGATATTTAATATGCCAGGAAAGGCGAGGGACTACATGAGCCAAACTAGCAGTACATGATCTTTTCAATTCTTTTTACATCTTCTCGTAGGGCATGACCCAAATATCTAGAATGTTATATTTTACCCTTCTATCCCCAGTGGTCGATATTCAACAGAGTGGATCTCTCTGTCTGCGAAGGATGTTTTCATGTATTACCACCAGTAACGTCCTTCAGATAAAAGCTATGAAATATTGATCAACAAACTACACACAGGAGTACCTTCATGTCAACGTTCATGTCAGAGTTGACAAGTCTGGCAATATTCTACCCAAATGAACTAGACTAAAGTTATGCCTGCACCACCTAACTTGCAGTGCAAAATATACTCCTCGTGAGATGGACGGATCCACATATACAGTGGCAGGGCTATACCACCAAGCTCCTCCACTTAAAGTTTCTCAAACTTTGCGATACATATCGTATGCTGATAGCAAAAGAAGAGTAACGCGCGAGATCTATGGCGTTACGTTTCGGAACTTGTGTATACATAATTCCGCTTAACCCGGGGCGAGGGACAGTATGAACCTATGTACTTCAAGATCCTCATGGTGCTCATATGAAAAGGCGCAATCGAAGTCTGACTGAGAGACATTATTCTCTTGATATCGACTTTACCTGGATTAAGAATACTGGTCAGCGATACGGATTGGACAGTTTTGGAACATCTTGTCTTGCCTTCATCATTGAAAGCTGTTGGTCGCTCCTCTCTTGTAGGAAAATAGCCTATGTTTATGTTTGCTATTGTTGTTTTAATTTAGTGCTAATCCTGTTATATGAACTAGGGCTTTGGATTATCGACGCGTAAATTATTTAATGGGCGACGGCTGAATATTGAATGACGGACTAGATCTTTGTATTCAGGTTTATATTATTATATATTTCGCTATATAACTGACATATTGTTTATTGTTAAACCTTAATTCTCTCCCTCTATTTTGTAAATTACTATCATACCCTACCCATAGCACGTTACCTATTTTTCCTTATTTGAGAGTTCGGAGCCACAATATAGCAGCGACCTTGAGCTCTTCATACATTCATTTTGTGGGACAGCGTGGACTTGGTCGATCTATTCTCTGCCTAGATTTGAACACAGCTTCCGTTCATACCACGTGTGGAAAAATGTATTATCAGTTTTGCATGCATCGATGAAACAGATCAAAATATGCATTATTGTCCTGAGAAAATCTATCTAACAAAAGACATATGCTAGAGGTCACATACCGTACAGACATGTATCCACATGGGATTTCTCGACTCTCTATACCACAATTCCTCATCAGGACCTCATTGACCGTCTAAGTGCATTAATAGCATGTGTGTTCAAGAAAACTGATCGTAGATATATTAATGTCGGAAGCCATAAAGCATTCTTTAGCTCTACTACATACAAGAGATATCATTCATGGGATGTTTCTTTGTATATAGAGTTGCTTGAATTTCTCATTAAAAATATCTATGTGAAATTTGGCAACACAATATATCAACAGCATATAGGTATTCCAATGGGTACTAATTGTGCACCCCTGTTGGCTGACCTGTATCTGTTCTCTTATGAATATGACTATATGCAGGTGCTTTCAAAAACCGATCCATTCAAAGCCCGTTCCTTCTCATTCACCAAACGCTATATAGACGATTTTCTCGCTGTGGATAATCGCTATATAAATGACGCAGTGAAGGATATATATCCACCTTCGCTGGATTTGAAGGAAACTACAGATAATCCTACAGGCACATCGTATTTAGACCTATATCTCTATAAAAATGAAGCGGGCCTTCTCTCTCGTCGACTGTATGAAAAAAGAGATGATTACAATTTCGACATCGTAAACTATCCCTTTCTGGACAGTAATATTCCAGTGGGACCTGCATATGGCGTATACATATCACGCCTAGTAGCATTTGCTAGATCCTGTGTTAAATGTGACGATTTTAATCAACGTCACAAAACATTGTTGCAGAAACTTATAAAACAGGGCTACACACCAAGCGCCTTCACTCAAAGTTTCTCAAATTTGGCGATACATATCGCATGCTGATAGCAAAATACGAGCGTAGCGTGCAAGATCTATGGCGTTACGTTTCGTAACTTGTGTCTAATTCCGCTTAACCCGAGGCTAGGGGCCGTATGAACCCATGTACTTCAAGATTCTCATGGTACTCATATGAACAGTCACAATCAAAGCGTGACTGAGATACATCATTCTTTAGATGACGACTTTACAACAAATATTATGGATTAAGAATAATGATCAGCGATACGGATTTGATATTTTTGGGACATCATGATGTCTTGCCGGCATCATTGAAAACTGTTGACCGCTTCTCTCTTGCAGGAAACTAGCCTATGTTTATGTATACTATGATTGTCTTTTTGAATTTGGTGCTAATACTGTTATATGGAATATGGAATAGTCTTTGGATTATGGACACGGATATTCTCTAATGGATGACGGCTGAATTATGAATGACGGACCAGACGCTTGTGATCTATGACATATTCCCATGCCCCAATACGGTCGACATTCAACTTCCTGAAATACAGACATTTGCGAAATGGAAATCATGCACCCTTGTCGAAATTCTCTTATATGTGCATGTATTCTCACATTAAAAGAAGTATCCTATGATACCCGTCCTATCGATATATGAAGGCATTAAGACAAACGGTACCAGAATCATGGGATAAACAGGTGAGTGTCCGATAATATATCAACTCTAATTTGCGTATTTTTTTTAGTTAATAAGGACCCTGATAGTTGATGAATTCTGATGTCGAAAATCTCAAACGGGTCCTTACTAACGTTTCCGAGCTCGAGGCCTCAGACCTTTCCTGAACCGCCAACACTGCACTTAAATCCTATATAATATGTTATTGAAACAAATTCGGTTACATAATCGATATATACACAGTGTAGTGTTCAGGTGCATCTTTCATGTAAGTGTCACGAAACAAAAGATAAGATCAAAATCCGACAAAAACAATCTCAAGCGAGATCTTGACGTGAAGTACGCACATACCAAATTTGGAAAGAACCCTTTCAGATTTATGAAGTTATTGTCCGGAAACGAAATGTTAACTTGGCCCCCAGGTGGCGCCACCTATATATGGTTCGGCATTGATAACAATCCAGAGCGAGATCTTGAGGCAAGGGTACCCATCTCAGAAGGGATAAAGTTTTTGGATACAACAATGAGTCGAGACAGGTAACTTTTCAGCAATACAAAGGCCTGAACAACAGAATCTGACAGGAAAGACCAACCCGATTTTACACTACAACGTGGAATTACACTTTCTGTATGTCTTTCGTCGTTAGCATACTAATAGCTACATTTAAAGTAACTGATTTAGTTTTGAACAATTGAGTAGGGCTTACATGTAATCTAAAACCAACGTTGACACTGACCCAGATTATTCAATACGTTCTCGTACGCCTATTAGCTTTCATTCATTGGTAGAGTAAGTGAGATAACGCGGTTTAACCCTATCTGGCCTGGGCTTTTTGGGACCTGTCCAGGCCTGGGGGGGGCCGAAATGGCCCCCCCTAATTATTGTTCTTACCCCTTGAGCTAGGGGGCTGAAACTTATTACACTATACCCTTGGGTCAAGCTCTACCAGAAAATGTAAAAAAATCCAAGATGGCCGCTTTGATGACGTCACAGTGACGCCATTTTGAAAAACGGCATTTTTTGGTCGATTTTTTGGTCAGATTTTCCGAATTTTTTATTTTTGCAATTTCTCCACAAAAACTGCATGAAAAATTAGCAAATATTAATGTGATATGAAATAAAATAGTTTTTGCCCACTTTTCATTGCGGAAAAGCAGAAATTTTGAAGAAATATGACAAAAAATCACTTTTCTGGTACACCACGTGGCCGCCATCTTGAATTTACCCATGATCCTCTACTCGGGGGGTCATGAAAATAGGCTCAAAATGACCCCAATAAGACAAATGATAAAGTCACGGAGTTTCAGCTCTCCATTTTTCGCCGTTCCGGAGATAGTGCAGAAAGTTTGGTAGGGGGGGCCATAATGGCCCCCCCAGGCCAGGTAGGGTTAAGGACTTGTATTCCACTTTGGGGTACAATAGAATAGTTCGGTAACACACGAGAAACTCCCTGAGGTGTTACGTTAGTAAAGCCAACAAATTTAATTATTTTGTTGTTGTACTCGGCAAAATTATCAATTAAAATTTATCAATTATAAGGAAAATTTAAAACTTCTCGACGGAGAAATAAACGTTTGAAAATGAAGACTCATTTTAAAAAAGACAAGCATTTGAATAGTTCATTTGCACATTATTGAGAGAACAAATCAGGGCATGTCTGTGCACTGAACCGTGACTTCAGCTGCTCAGCTACTGGTTCGTGTAATTTCACTTTGCTCTATCTTTTGTTATTTTACCGAAATGTTGGCTTTTACCCTACCCGTAGAAGTCCGTAACAGGATATGCGCTAAAATTAGCCGTTATCTGTCCAGCATGGATGTTATGTTTATCGTGGGTAGAATCCACCGCCAGCTCTTGGTATTCGCGGTGATGTGTACCCTAACAGATGTTATTGGTACCTGTACCAAGGAGTCTTGTATATTTGGACAATTCTGTAACGGTTACCAGAAAAGTGATGCTTTCGTCATTTTTCTTCAATATTGCTGCTTTTTCGCGAGGAAAAGTGGACAAAAACTACTTTGTGCAGAAATTACATAAGTAAAAGATCGAAAATGAAACAAAACATCCTTGTCACGATGGTTTTGTGCGATCCCGAGTACGGATAAAAAAAAACAAAAGGAGATTGGATTGTAACAAAAGCAATTAAGACTTTAATATAAACATAAATATATAGGGAAAAAATGAGGAAATACTGATGTGGAGAAAGGTTATAGAAAAAATATCTTTCCATAAGATGTTTTGTATTTTTGCCATGAATATATATATACACAAAACATGGAAGAAAACACCATTCTCACACCGACACGCACTGGCACACCACAAGCAGAAAAAAAAACAAAAAAAAGACAAAATAACACTCTAATGCGACATCACAGCAAGCTGTAGCAATCGACAGTCTGGCGTTCAGATTGCAATGTTCCGATACAGCGAAACTAGTGCTATATCAACATAAACAATAGTTAGATTTCAAAATATAACCAAGTCCTGTATGGCTTCGGATTACCAGTATCTGATTCCCGTTAGGCCATTTCCAGTTTTCGGCCCGGACCGCAGTCACTCAGACTTGCCTTTACACAACCGTCACACAGGCTGGAGACCACGATCACGCTCCACAGTCACGCAGACCGCGCGGATCACGTTGTAGCGTTGAGCCGAACCACTTCCAGTGTACGCCGTTCCCATCAGGATGTCGAGGTCATCGCGAGAGTTCACACAGAATTCCCTGGCACTAACGTCCACGTCAATCACCACCTCCTACTCCAACGGCCTGGACTCTCGCTCATTCACGCCCTCCAACCATCGTCCGGCCTACACCGCCATCTATATAACATTATAGAATAACGCAATATAGAATACAGAGACAGATATACTTGCAGTCCTACATTACTATTATTGCCACATACTATCTACATATGGCAATAACAACCCTATTCATAATATACAATCACTGGGTAACAATCACAAGCTACAAAATCAACGGGGCTTATATATCCCAGATTATGTAAGTGGCACACGGACCGCAGGACATAACATATATCTATACAATAGTTCTGTCACATTATGCAGAAATTATTCAGCATGCTGGTGGTTTAACTCGTTTCTAAATCAACAAATTCAGGCGACGTATTACACGAGCATTACAGCTAGCCAATGTATTTAAAACTACATGGAATTGCCGTGTGGTATAATTGTATAAAATACTCTATAGGGGCAGACACGAACTGCTGGCCTAGCTTCATGTTGAATGACATAACCCTACAATGCTAGCTAACTGCCTAACAGTAACGTCTTAAATGAAGGACAATTGAGTACTTGAGCTCTGCACAATAAAGTCACTATCGGCGAACACCAGCCCTGTACATTCCAGATGATCCGATCTTTCACAAAGTACACTGCAGGAAACAAAATCACATACACTGTAAGAAAATTTGCAATTTGTGACATACCTCCCCATTTAAAACGGGGAAAAAATTTCACTCGAGATAAACACAAATTGTACTTCTTGACAGACAACTTTCTTACAACCGACTCATATAATCTGTTCCAACATTTTCTGACCCCTTTATGGCCTCAGTATGGATTCCATAAGGCTGCAAAATAACGCCCAGCGCATTATGTGACCATTCGACAATTTGGCCTGGTCCAAATACACGAGTGGTTGGTGATCTGTCTGGACTGTGAATCGTCTGCCGTACAGATAAAGCTCAAACTTCTTCACCCCCCACACTAGAGCAAGGCTTCCTTCTCCATAGCGGAATACTTTCGTTCACTTGAAGAAAGCTTTTTGCTTGCATAGGCTACTGGAAACACCACCCCATCATGATCTTGCATAAGGACAGCACCTACCCCCGTATCAGACGCATCAGTACGAAGTATAAACTCCTTGCTCAAATTTGGCAGTTTCAACACCGGTTCAGATAGCAACAACTCTTTCAGAGTGCGAAATGCACTCTCCTGAGCTTCGCCCCATTCCATTACATTAGGTTTACCCTTCTTTGTCAAATCTGTGATTGGAACAGCTATGGCTGAAAAACTGGGGATGTAGTTTCTGTAATAACTAATTAGTCCTACAAAAGAACGTACTTCTTTTTTCGTTCGCGGTCTACTAGCTGCCTATCTTCATCACATTGTCTTCTTGTAATCCTATCTGCCCATTACCAACCGTGTGACCAACATAATGAAGACCATCAAAACCTATCATACATTTCGTTGGTCTTGCAGCAAGTTTTGCCTCTCTCAATCTACAACATACTTCTTTAACGGCAGCTACATGTTCCTCCCAGATCTTAGTGTGAACGAGGATATCATCTATGTAGTGATCAACTCCCGGTATACCAGATAATAACTTCCGCATCATACAGTTGAACGTGGCGGCCGAATTTACCATATCGAACGGCATCTTAAGAAACTCGTAGCATCCCTCTGGAACAATAAAGGCAGTTTTGTGCCGATCTTGCACCGCTACAGGGATTTGCCAGTATCCCTTACTAAGGTCAAACTTTGTGAAATAGCAATCATCCCCCAACTTAGTAAAAATGGCATCGGAGTCGGTTGTGCACAATAAAGTCACTATCGCTGAACACCAGCCCTGTACATTCCAGACGATCCGATCTTTCACAAAGTACACTGTAATAAACAAAATCACATACACTGTAAGAAAATTTGCAATTTGTGAAAATCCTTTTTTTAATTACGCAACTGTGACGTCATCATAGTGGCCATCTTGGATTTTTTTAACATTCTCTGTTAGAGCTTGGCCCAAGGGCATGGTTTGGTAAGTTTTATACCTCGAGTTAAAGGGGTAAGAAAAATAATTAAGGGGGAGGGGTGAAATGGTCTCCACAGGCCTGGAGAGGTCTCTAAGAGCCCAGACCAGACAGGGTTAACGCAATAATTTAATCATGCAGCCGCTTTCTACAAGTACTACTGTAGCACAACCTTTCTTCAAGGGACCATACAAACTGTACCAAAGGATCAAGCTTATATTCAGTGAAAACTGGTCCAATGATCCCCTTGATTTTAATTTGGAAACAGTTTGGGTCTTATCTAAATCAAACGCTAAAATAGTTTTGGCCTTGAGTGAATGGACAATTTACATTGATATATTCAACTTTAATAATGTTAGTCAATTCCATGAACATAATGAGCATGCATAATTCATGTACATTTTACATGTATACACATGCATTGTCCATTGTTGGAATTATATTGGGCTAAAAGTTAGGCGATAGATTCAGCACTCAGTCTATATTTAATTTGGGAGAGCAAACCAAGATTTAGCCAAACTCTTGATACCTACCTATGTCATTGGCAAATTGAATTGCAGAAATACATCGTGAAGTCTACAGGCTTATGTACCAAACTTGGAGTTTTGAAGATCATTTATTTCGATATTGCTATATCGTATTTTCGTCAAACTCTAAGGTGGCCATTTTGGATTTCAAAACGACAGTCATCTGAAACCTTTTTTTTTCAATATGTCATTACCTAAACGAGATATGAACATATTTTAGCGGCTACACCCGCATTTTCAGGGTCACCGCATCAGCTGGTGTCATCATGGACTGCTTTCAATGACCGACCATCTTGGATTCCAAAATGGTCGACACAAGAAACGTATTTTTGTCAATATTTGCTAACTGAACCACGCGATAAACTTAATCCTGTGGCTACATACACATGTTCATCGTCGAGGTTTCGGATGGTGGCACCATAGACGTCTTAGCCATATGTAATAGCCGCCATCATAAATTCCACCTTTACGACTTCTCTTAATGTCCACTATTGTGTATTTTAAAATCTCCACCATCTGAAACACAGTTTTGTCCATATCGGGTTACCGAAACGGGCCATGAGTTTCTAATCTAGAAGTGTAAATTTCTGGATGTTTGAACTTTGACTTTGCCAAACAGGCTCAACTGTACGTAAGTAGTAATATCGTTGTGGCCATTTTCATCACGATAGGTAATTGACCATCTTCAATTTCAAAATTTGTGGCTGAGTGTATCGCTGTGAGTTCATCGGGAGTGTCTATACTCATTTCCAATAAATCCAAACTCTGTTTGAAAGTTTTCCCTAATTTCCCTGCATTCGTTTATATTTTTATCTCCAATCAGAGTTTGAGAAATTTGCCATTGTTGATAAGAGAATATGGTTGACTTCAAGAAAGTCTTGGACAGATATTTACTCTCCAGTTAATGAGTCCTATATATCAGGATTACCCGTCATAGATTTCCCAAAGAACACTTCGAAACATCTTCTCATTGTTCCAAGTATATCAAGCAGCAACCTTGTCGGTCTTAAAATGTATAGCAGATGTAAATTTGTTCAGACAGGTAAACTCATTCAGTAAACATTACCATAATTCCATATTAAGGATGGCTTCCATAAATGCTCGTAGATAAATGTCATTCGACAAACATATGTAGGTTTATTGTTTTGGTGGGAAGTTTAAGCCGTACGACGTTGGGCACAACAGCTTTCTGGTTCTTGCATTTACCAGGTTATACCCATTGTTTGGCGTTCACTCCATCAGGCGTCCTCGATGCTCATCCATTGACATCAGATGAATTATTTGTTTGAGCTGATCTGTCATCACAGCTCCCGAGCTAGCGTGTCTAATTTCGCTTAAGCCGGTGCTAGGGACCGTGTGGATACTTCATAGTCACCACATAAACCACTGCAATAAAAGCGCGGCTGAGATACTAAGGCTACGTCAGAGAATCTACCGTATTCTTGGGTCTGAACGTGAGTTCGTTTTTAGTCGTCAGGCGTCGCCAGTTTTTTTCACTTCTTGCATATCGCTTCAATAGCTATTCCCTCTTTTCTGTGGTGCGTCCTCTCATTTGAGCCGTCGACAGTGCCTGTGTGAAGGAAAGTATGTCCCGGGAAACAATGTCCCTTAACATATGTTTCTCTTCAAGAAAATCTGACTTAGCTAGGTTATTAGTTAGGAGTGAGACATTTATTCCTGTTCTACAATGCTTCCTTTTACAACGGACTGTTAACGTCGAGCTCTCGTTTAGCATACCAATATTTTTTTCTGTGAGTCTATTGTTTCTGCTTCGTCTGCTTGAAACACTCGGGACTGGGAACATGCCCTTACCAAAAACTCCTGCAGAATCTATAGGATCAAAATCTTGTAGGACCGATAGAATATATTAAACTCTTATGGGATTACAATCTCATGGCATTTCAAAATCATACAGAAAGAATTTACATCCTCCATGACGGATTATTGACCACCATATCGACTCGTAAGATTCTATAAGACTCAATGTATCTGAATTCGAACTCCAGTTGCGACTACGGGATGATTTGCAATGTTTTACTATGAGAGATTGGTACATGGAGCATACTGAGCGAAACCCCTGATGAAGTTGCCTGCCTATGCTAATTCGCGAAGCTGAGAAAATAATTGTCATCATCATTTCTTGAAATCAAACGCTGTTCTCTCATCATCGTTGACAAAAACTCGTTAGGAAAAGAAGCAGGTGTTTATCCCAAAATATGCTGAGAAATTTGGGAATGCGAAACTTCAAAGCAGTTTCAAAAACGTTCCTCGTGTGTCTAGAGCCCATTGCTATGTGGAACTGGATCAGTGCATGTCAGAAAAATGCCCCATATATAATTCGATCGACCGAAAAGTTGAAAAAGATGTCTGAAATTTTACCGTATAGGATCCTATATGATATAAATCATACAGGATCATAGAGTTATCCTAAAGGATTCAAAAGCTGATCATATATGATCGATAAATCATTCTAGCAAATCCTATAGGATGAAATGAGATTTCCGTTAAGGAAGTATCCAGGCGTCCCAGGATAAGGAAATTGACAAGAATAGGTAGCCGATGTCAACGATCTTTTAATCCAAAATGACCGCCGGTACTAAAATAAAACAAATATTCTGTTCCGCCACCATCTGAAACTTAGCCGATGGAAATGTGGATATATATCCACTAAACTGAAATTAAGTTCATAATATGTAACGCAACATTGGTCAAAATAAGTTTCAAATGGCGAAACTATATGAGATGTTACGGGAGGTCCATGGAACCACCATATGTAGCCTTGCCCTTAAAAATGTGAATATAGCCACTGGAACAATGTTCCTCCCGCATTTTGGTAAGGATATATTAACAAAACTAGGTTTCTGATGGCTGCTATCTTGAAATCTACGGTGCCACCAGCTGATGCTTTGCCCCTGGAAGCCACTGTAGCCACTGGCATAATGTTCATTACTTGTTTAGGTAATGAGATATCGGAGAAAATAGATTTCAGATCCTTCATGTTGAAATCCAAAAGAATGAAGCCAAAATTACAAGCGTCTAGTCCGTCATTCATAATCCAGCCGTCGTCCATTAGAGAATATCCGCGTCCATAAAACACTCACAAATGTACACAAGGCCTGTGGACTAATGCCGTATGATATTTATGAGCAGAAACTTGATCTGAACTATTTATTTGTTGTCCAATTAACTTGAGGATTGTGCCACATATTCAGCACATAATCTAGTTTCACACAACTGAAACTGTTATAAATGTTGATATCCTATCCACATCATAGACAAACTGCATGTTTTAAGTATTGTATTTTTTATTGCGGAGATGAAATTTCCTCTGAATAATTTCTTAGCTGATTAACATTTTAAGTGGGCTACACATTCAGCAAAAGGCCTAGTTTTAATAAGTTTACACATCTATGGTTTCGTACATTAAACTGTGTGTGAAAAATGTTCATACCCCCATGCTCACTCCTTTATTGTATACTGTAGAAATATGTGTACATGTATATGTTATTGTTGAGATAAGATTTCCACTGAATCATCTGTTTCTTATCCAACCTACATTAAAACTTTGGTTACATACTCAGTATATGGTTTAGTCTCAACCAAGCTTTGACCACGAAACAAAATTCCTGTTAAAACTGTTTCAGACCCTATCTGCCCCAGTTTTTCAATTGTGTGCTCTCAGAAATATTATGGTGAAATTTGATCTAAATTATTTATTTCTTGTCCAATGAACATTAACAATTTGTTACATACTCAGTATACAGTGTCGTCTCAATCAACCTAAAAGTGGGTTTTGATAAAAATGACAGATTCATTACATAGAGAAGTTTTACACTGTGGCAGGAAAATTATGTTCAAATACATTCAGATGTCATTGGTAAAATGAAATTTGGAGGTCATTTAATTCCTATTCCTGCCCAATGAACATTAAAATTGAGTTACATACCCAGCACATAATCTAGCCACAATTTGAGCTTGACTTTTGGCATACCGAAGTTTGGGGCCGTTGTAGTTGTTATAGTCTTGAACAACTGAACTATCCTACTATTGATTTGCAAAGGAGTGTATATATCGCTACATTTGCAAAATAATTACATGAAA
Organism: Hanleya hanleyi; assembly: GCA_036873755.1. Classification (NCBI taxonomy): domain Eukaryota; kingdom Metazoa; phylum Mollusca; class Polyplacophora; order Lepidopleurida; family Hanleyidae; genus Hanleya; species Hanleya hanleyi. The sequence goes on from JAVTVY010046124.1 coordinate 14,743, forward strand.
AATAGTTTAAACAGTTTTGTAACTTATATATTTAATTTTTGGGGAATTGAAATCTTCAAATACCTCTTCCAACAACGAATATGAGGCCAACATATTGTATAGTATGCAGTTGTGTTTTAAATGGTCATTCTCCTGCAAAAGGAGCACAGCTACATAACATGAGCAGTTCCAATGTTAAAAAACATTTTTCCTGAAATATAATTCGAATAACTGCATACTGGACACAATGCGGTATAGGCGTCAAATCCGACACTCAGTATTCTGTCGTCGTCCACAGAATAATTTCCGCGTCAATAATCGAAAAATAATTTTCACACGACAGTCAGCACCATTGTTAAAAGTGTATAGAATGAAAATGGATAAAAACACAATATCGTTTCCAGTAGAAAGAGGCATTCGAAAGTATTCAATAATGACATCAAGACATCATGATGATCTTGATGATCATCCTGGTAACCTTGATGTGGTGAGTGATAAGGACCTAAGATTACTCCTGATGAAAGAACCTAAATATAGAGAGCCGAGAAATATAAATTTGAAGGCCGATCAGAAGATAGTCCTGTCTGCTTTGGAACAGAACAGTTATTGATTGGTCTAAGCGAGAAAAAGTTGAACCTACAGTACTCGCTGATTGGCTGGACCTCACCAAGAGCAAGGTCGTTGAAACAATCCGTCATATTGACAGAAGTACCATTCCCCAAGCAAAACAAGTACTGAGAAGCCCCAATTCGCAAGAAGTTCTAGCAAATCCATAGAGTAAATTCGTCATAGTCCCAGCAGACAAAGCTCCAAATAATATAATATTCATATTTAAATATTACTATTACCAGGTGCTGGTTGAAGAATTGAGTGTAAACATATCGTCATCAAATACATCTACTTACTCTCAAACTGCATTTACTCTGGAAGATTTATTTAACAATCACAAAACGTTTCTCAAGGAAAGAGATATTTGTCTTCCAACCAAACATACCAAAAGTATACTGGAATCCCAAAATGCATAAATCACCATACAAAGCTAGATTCATAGCTGGTTCTAGAAGCTGCACCACCAGGCTTCTTTCAACCCTGTTGACGAGGGCCCTTGAGGAGGTAAAAACATTTTGAGAAAGGTATTGCGCCACTATTTCTAAAAACTCTGGCGTTGAATGTATGTGGATATGGAAAAATCCAAAATGTCTTACGGAAGAACTTGATGCTAAAGGTCACATACTGTATAGACATGTATCCACATGGGATTTCTCGACTCTCTATACCACAATCCCTCGTCAGGACCTTATTGACCGTCTAAGTTCATTAATAGTATCTGTGTTCAAGAAAACTGATCGTAGATATATTAATGTCGGAAGCCATAAAGCATTCTTTAGCTCTACTACATACAAGAGATATCATTCATGGGATGTTTCTTTGTTTATAGAGTTGATTGAATTTCTCATTGAAAATATCTATATGAAATTTGGCAACACAATATATCAACAGCATATAGGTATTCCAGTGGGTACTAATTGTGCACCCCTATTGGCTGACCTATATCTGTTCTCTTATGAATATGACTATATGCAGGCGCTTTCAAAAACCGATCCATTCAAAGCCCGTTCCTTCTCATTCACCAAACGCTATATAAATGATCTTCTCACTATGGATAATCGCTATATAAATGACTCAGTGAAGGATATATATCCACCTTACTGGATTTGAAGGAAACTACAGATTACAACACATATAAGGGAAGTGGGAAGAGGTGCCGACATACTGACAGAGCCACATGACTTCACAGTATAGTCTTCCGGTTAACCTATTCTAAAGCACATATCAAGAATCTAACGATTCGTGATATGTGTTGTATCTCAGGTACGCTTTTATTGTACCTGTTCATGTGGCAACGTGGATGATATGACCACACGGCCCCAAGCACCGCCATAAGCGGTATTAGATACAAATCTAGAGAGCTATGATGGAAATGCTCTGACAACTCGTATATTGGTAATTGGTGAGCTGTTTCGCTGTGACAACTCGTACACTGGGGATTGATGAGCTGTATCGTCGTCAGATAAAAATGACGCCATTTAACACAAAAGACTAGTCTGTAAGGCCCTATGTCGACCCAGCATCAACTTCCCACAAATGCCAACATATATCAAAGACCAAAAGATAACCCTACAGGTACATCGTATTTAGACCTATATCTCTATAAAAATGAAGAGGGCCTTCTCTCTCGTCGACTGTATGACAAAAGAGATGATTACAATTTCGACATCGTAAACTATCCCTTTCTGGACAGTAATATTCCAGTGGGACCTGCATATGGCGTATACATATCACGCCTAGTAGCATTTGCTAGATCCTGTGTTAAATGTGACGATTTTAATCAACGTCACAAAACATTGTTGCAGAAACATTGTTGCATAAAACAGGGCAACACCACCAAGCGCCTCCACTCAAAGTTTCTCAAATCTGGCGATACATATCGCATGCTGATAGCAAAATACGAGCGTAGAGTGCAAGATCTATGGCGTTACGTTTCGTAACTTGTGTCTAATTCCGCTTAACCCGGGGCTAGGGGTCGTATGAACCCATGTATTTCAAGATCCTCTTGGTACTCATATGAACAGTCACAATCAAAGCGTGACTGAGATACATCATTCTTTAGATGACGACCTTACAACGAATATTATGGATTAAGAATACTGATCAGCGATACGGATTTGATATTTTTGGAACATCATGATGTCTTGCCGCCATCATTAAAAACTGTTGACCGCTTCTCTCTTGCAGGAAACAAGCCTATGTTTATGTATACTATGATTGTCTTCTTGAATTTAGTGTTAATACTGTTATATGGAATATGGAATAGGTCTTTGGATTATGGACGCGGATATTCTCTAATGGACGAAGGCTGAATTATGGATGACGGACTAGACGCTTGTAATTTGGATGACGACTTTGCAACGAATATTATGGATTAAGAATACTGATCAGCGATACGGATTTGGTATTTTTGGAACATCATGATGTCTTGCCGGCATCACTGAAAACTGTTGACCGCTTCTCTCTTGCAGGAAACAAGCCTATGTTTATGTATACTATGATTGTCTTTTTGAATTTGGTGCTAATAGGTCTTTGGATTATGGACGCGGATATTCTCTGATGGACGATGGCTGAACTATGAATGACGGATCTGACCTATTCCGTATTCCATATAACAGTATTAGCACCAAATTCAAAGGACAATCATAGTATACATAATCATAGGCTTGTTTCCTGCAAGAGAGAAGCGGTCAACAGTTTTCAATGATGCCGGCAAGACATCATGATGTTCCAAAAATATGAAATCCGTATCGCTGATCAGTATTCTTAATCCATAATATTCGTTGTAAAGTCGTCATCATGATGTATCTCAGTCGCGCTTTGATTGTGACTGTTCATATGACTACCATGAGGATCTTGAAGTACATGGGTCCATACGGCCCCTAGCCCCGGGTTAAGCGAAATTAGACACAAGTTTCTACATGATAAAGTCGCGGGTGCTATTTTTCGCACACCTGGCGTTATATTTTTCAACTGCAACTACACTTTATCAGATTAGTCATGAACTTATCATTCATATACCGTTTATGACTTTGGCCTACGTAGTTTATGTAGTTAAAATATTTTTTTCTCGCGCAAAATAAGAGGATATTTCAGGTACCTCCATGTCGCAAAACAAACCATTTTTGTCTACTGCAAAAATGCAATTGACAATGCACGGATGGGACACTTTTTTAACTTTAAAATCCTTTTTTTTAGCCCTGGACGCACCACTGGACATTTGTTTCACCATCTTGTGTACAATCTATTTAAACCCCATATGGACCGTCTCCACGACTGCATAAAGAATGGCGGATCCTTTCACATGGGCTTGTTGATGGTCAGTTTTTAACTATGATATTAATATGCATATATATATTCTCCTCCTACTCTACTAATACAAGGTGGCCCACTGGGGCAAGGGGTTTTCCATAATCCCAAACGAAAACGGCAACTCACAGATTCAATAAAACTTTATCCGTCCTTATTTCTTACCTCAACGTGCTCTCCAAACTTCAATTCATTAGTTCAAACTTAATAACTCTACGATCTATTCATTTAAATTGCGTAAATCCATCAATCAAAACAGCTCAACTTCCGCCCTTTCAACGCTCATGTCAAAGAACGGGGAACGGTAATCGAGTGCACGTGGCTACCATGTGACAAATTTAGTGTAGCGGCGCGCCAAATGGGTGCAATACAATTTTGGAACGGATACGGATTTGTTATTAGGACAATTACAGTCGAAGGAATACATATGGAACGTTTGGACAATAACATTCATGCGTGCGTGTTAATTTCCATTTTGACATTGCGGGGCCTTTGGACATTAGTAGTGTCTACATACCTGCCTTTCATAACCCATTCTGGCTCTCACTTATAATTGGTGGGAGAACACTAACGCAATATGTTCGCTATAGCGGCACTACATATTTTGTACTCTACATTAAGGAGAGATATTGGGCGCCAATTGCTTATTAGTATACGGTCCTTGCTTCTCTTGGTATACAACGGATTATTCCCGGCTGTTGAAAAACTGAGCGAGATTCTGTTTTGAATCCGTGATTGAGTGACCTTCCGAGAAATTAACTTACATTCTCTCAGAAAATCTGCGGATGTTGTGTGCCCCGCCTAGCAACACCCAGAGCAATCAAGAGCTAAAACATCCCCCGTTATAATTCACCCTCATCTCTATCAGTCCCAACGCTTATCTGACCAATAATTCATGCTCCGAAGTATTCCGAACTTCTAGGTTGGGGCCAAAACCGGTTCGGGCGGTTCTGATCGGTACTACCCCGAAATGATGCAATCTCCTGGCATATACAGTTCTTTTCGGCATACCAGGGATTAATCGTTCCGAGCGTATAGCTGCCTCTACAACACCCCCTCTCCGTTTTCTTTTTGGCGAAGATCTTACTTCGCCCTGCTAGAATCCTGATAGAATTCAGCTGGTATGCCTTTCAAACTCGGTGATTTTCCGGTTTTCGTTTGCTTCACTACATCCTTACATTCATTGATTGCTGCACACAGGTATATACGGATACATCTACACAGTGATTGCGGTCAATGGAGTAGAATTTGTCATGCCTCGCTCATGCCCCTTGGCTGTGCGTAAAAATCATGACTCAATTACGACGCGAAAATCTAAAAAAAACCCAGTAAGGTTGAATCCCACATTTTCTCACCTTTTCCAGTTGGCACTGGGTCTGAGAACACGGGATGGAAGTTTAATTGAAATCGCTCTTACAGAATTTTCTGGAAATTGGGCCGAACTTGACAAATTTTTCGACTTTTTAAGGGTTTTCTAGAAAGAAAGACGCAAGCTTGGAGGGGCATGTCCAAGTTCAAATTTTCTAAACATATCAGTGTTGTGTCTCACCAGTGATATGTCTTAAATGGCTTAATTGTGCTCTTTCATAAAATATATACATATATATACATACGATTTAACGACAATTGGTAGCCCAAAAGCGGACCACGGTCTATTCTCTGTCGAACAGAAAAAAACACTGGAGTGCGGCCTTGTGGCCCTGACTATCCCCAACATTCCCTTTGCTCTTGGATTTGCACCCTGAAAATCTGTCCTTTCAACTTCATTTTAATTCCTAGGTACTTATTTTCATACGTTTCTCCTATCTTCAAGACTTGTTCCTGTGCTCCTTCCAGACTTGACTTCTCAAGTTGCCAGTTGTCCCCTCCTGGTTTAAACTGATTACTGACCATGACGGAGCTATTTGTTGGGCTGTAGATTATCTTCCTTCCAAATCTAAACTTCCCTGTTATATCCAGGTAAAACTGTAATTCTTTCCTTTTTCCGCAAATAAAACTATACCTTCTGTGCAAAACAACCCAGTAATGGTTATTCGACCCGATACTCACTCACCACCCGT